>BMAO01016558.1:0-22802 GCA_019973975.1 Trichonephila clavata
GGGAGGGGTTGACGGGCTGCAATTCGTCGCCAAGCATATCCTACACATGCTCTATTGGATTCAAGTCCGGTGAGTATGCTGGCCAATCCATACGGGTGATATCCTCCGATTGAAGGCATTCGTCTACAATGTTTGCACGGTGAGGACGGGCGTTGTCATCCATAAACAGAAATTCAGCACCCATGGCGCCCCGAAACAAACGTACATGTTGTTCCAGAATGACATCCCGATAGATGTGGCCTGTCATCGTTACACTCTGAACAGTTCTGGAACCAAGAATAATTCCTCCCCAAACGAGCCATCCTGCACCACCGTAACGGTGTCGTTCATTGGTGTTCTCTTGGTGGTAACGGGTACCTGGCGCTCTCCATATGAAAGTCCGGCGAGAATCAGACTGCAAACTAAACCTGGACTCGTCGGAAAACATCACACAAGACCACTGTTGCGGTGTCCACAATGCATGCTCTCTACTCCAGGTTAATCGCAGCGACAGTGAGTTGCGGTAAGGGAACACATCTGACAGGCCTACGAGCATATAGACCAATGTGCCCTAAGCGTCTGTACACGGTCTGCCTTGAAACTGTCGTACCGGTAGCTGAAGAGAGCTGACGAGATAGGTCTGATGCTGTGCTCCGTCTGTTTCTTTTGGCAGTAACTGCCAAATACCGGTCCTCATTCGGCGTTGTAACTCGGGGGCGACCTGTGCTGTAACATCTACTCACATTACCATCATCTTGGAATCGTTGCCAAAGCCTGGAGATGACAGTCTGGGCGATTCCAAGTTCCTCGGATACTTCCATCTGGGTACGTCCACATTCCAGTCATCCGATAATTCTACCACGTAAAAAATCATCCAAATGCTTCCTTTGTGCCATAACTATGCGGTTATTGCACTGAAAGGCTTTTTAAAGCTCTTGTGAACAATTTTACTTATTTGCCACCTTATATACCTTTATAATACCCTTACATTCCTTATATACCCCTCTCTTACACTCTCGTCATTGTGACGTACTATCCGCGCCATCTGGTGGTTTCCTGTAATTTGCATATTCTTCTTCAAGATGTGTGTGATAATTCTACAGGTGAAATTTTTATTTTAGAGTTCAATTTCTGTGTGATTCTGAATTATCCTTAATTTATGGACATGAGTGTAGTAATTGCGCTATTGAAGGCTGTATATGCCGTTAACTCTTTTCTAATTAAAAAGGAACAAAATATTTAAGTCCGCACTATCAGAAGTAATTTCAATTCTTCAAGCATTTAGGGTTCCACGGCATACTCGAAATAGTAATATACTAAAATCTAGTCTTCGCTATTTTAGTCAATTTCATTTTGTTAAGGTATTGAATTTCTTTTTTCGTACCTTAGTTAAGATTTTACTGATTTCACTCCAATGGGAAATGTGATAAATCTGGTAAAGACTCAACAGCTTTTTCTTAAAAAAGTAATAAATTGCGCGGTCGAATTTTGTGTGGTGAATTCCTCCTCTGTCAGGCAGAATTCTTTTTTTTAATGGTGTAAATAGCTAATTTCTACAGTTTTATTTTTAATAATGATTTCTAATTTTTTTTTCACTTCCCATAATGAAGTCGCTTTTTTAGTATTTAATTCTTCTTTCATCCTCACCTGATTTTTTTATTTATTTTTAATTTTTTACTGTTACGCTTATTTTAATATCCTTTTCTACAATCATTTTGAAATTCTTCATGCTCAATTTCCCTCTTCACTTTTCTGCACCTTTTTACTTGTTAAATAAAGGGAATTTCTTTTTATTACACTTTTTTAAATCGTTTTAAATGGTTTTAATTCTACAGTTCTCAGTTGTTTCGTCAAGTTTCAGTAATATTTTTTTTTTCTTTTTGTTCTTCATATTTCGCGAGGTACGATGTGGCTACCTTGTGAATAATATCTACATTCCGTCTGTAGCCTGTTTAGCGAAGTTTTAATCACGCCTAAGACTGTAGCAGAATACATATAAACTAGTGTAGATTTAGAAGAATTAAATATTGCACTTAAGAAAAACGTCTACACTTGAAATAAACGAAAGATCTAATAACTACTATAATTAGATAACTAGAACACAGTAGTTGTGTTAAAAATTATGGCAAAAGAGTTTTACTTATGTAGATGCCACTCCACGAATCTATATGTTGTCTTGCAGTTCTGTTACGTTTCTTATTCTGCTAATCTCGGTAATCTTTCGGGTACTTACGTATTAGACCATAATTTTGGTAACACTTCACTGCGTTCGTTTTCGAAGTTCCCAAATTTAATCATTTTTCACAACAGAGAATAAGAGAAGAAGAATACAAAGAATTAACCAATTTAAGTAATATTATCTTCGATCGTCCTTGAACATGTGCGAGAAAAGTTCAAACTGTGAAAGATATTATAGCCCCATTTTGTTTTAATTTCAATCAAAGTTAGTGTTATTGGAATTCTTTTACGTATAATAAATAATCATTGGGTTCTTTAAAGCAATTTAACATTCCTTATCTTAAGCGGACTTCTGTTGGTTTTTATAAGTAGTGAAATTTTTTTTTCAACATGAAACGAATAAAAATTTTTCATTAAATAACAACGTTGATCAAAAATGTTTGTGAAAAATTATGGTGCACTCGAGTTAAGAAAACCCTCACTTAATCCTTTTTATCAACATGTAAAAAAAAACCTAAGAAGCAAGCGATAATTATGGAAGTTTACGCATATAACACTAAAAGTTAAAGAAAAATAGAACTACTAGCAAACGCAATAATTTTTGTCTTTTTGACTTACACGTGTGCATTAATTCTCAAAAAGCTGCAAAGTTTTTTGAACCGGAAGAGAAAATTTTTGAAACACACTTGTGCTGTTTTAATATAAAATCAAGATTCTCAAATTTCTGTCTTATCCGTATCAATTCTGGAAATAAATGAAGAAATTCTGAAATCAAGTTGCCACAATATAACCACTATATTTTTTTTTTGAAAAAAAATCTTTTTCTAAATTATTCTACCCCATTCTTTCTAAAGAATATCTTGAAACACAAATGAAAGTTTAATTAGGTTTAATTTATGTCATAGTGGTCCCCTGTAATGGCTCCCAACTTGCATATGCAACGAATTAAAAGTTCTAAAAAATACGCAAAAAAGAGGCTGTCCAGATGGCATATTTAATAAAATTTTTTACCGTGGTACGCGTGTGACTTGCGCTGACAAGCAAGGATTTAGATATTTCGTGCCTGTACAAACTTAATAGAGAACAGATTCTATTTTGCATACGCAACTTATAATTTTCCTTTCCATTTTTTAACTCGGGAACCCCTAGGTTTATTTCGTGGAACACAGTTTGAATACCACTGGTTTAACGCATTTTGCAGTTAATTCCCTGTCAAGTCCATTTCTATTAGAAGATTTTCAAAGTTCATTGAATAAAACAATTTTCACACGTATATGTGTACCCAAACATCGTTGAAAGAGCATATATATTAACTAGTTTTTTCAGACATAAAATTATTTGGTAAAAAACCCATACGTATAATATAATATTTTCAATTGTTACTGTAGGTTCAATAGTATATGTAAGATTTTCACGCAATTTTTCTCCTTCTACTTCAGAAATCAAATCATTAAATTTTGTTTTTTACACACTTCGCTGCTTCGAAGATGAACTAATTCCATTTCTAAATTATCGATACCTAGCCACATAAATTCGTTTAACATCATTATTTCAAATTCTATTTTGTATGGATATAAGATAAAGTGAAATGTATTTTTCAAACTGTTAAACTCATTGAATCTCTACAAATCCTTATTTTATTTCCAGCCTAATCATTACAAATTTTTTAATTGCAATTTCTTAAATGTCAATTGAGTTTTCGAAAATTGTTGTGTTTTGAAAATGTTTTTGTAATTGAGGAAAATATTTAATGATTTTCATTTCCAAATCCTTAGTAAAGATGTCAAGTTTCGTCATAAATATTTTAATATTTTCAAAAATTGTTAAAACAATTATTCCATGTTTTTATTCAATTCATTAAAAATCTGAGTGTCTCATAAAAACATTTAATCAGTTGATTAATTTGTATTGGATAAATCACCGATACTGTTGTTTTTTCAATTAAAAATATCTTAATTTCTTCTAATAACGTTATAAAGCGATGAAGAACTTCACCGAAAATAAGCCATAGCACGTTATTTTATGTCAAAATCCCTGAATATTGACATTCAATTTCCTCTAAGAATCATACAAATTGACATTTATAAAGAGCTCTTACGTTTATAAAGTTGATTATTTTTATAACAACTGACAGTACAATGGAAAATGTTTTTAAATTATGCTTCGCACATAAAACTTGCTGGTGTATTATAGAATGAAATTCAATAAGAAAATGTGAAATATTTTGCTTAAGATGCTTACAAAATCCAATGCTTTCCCTTACCATACTAAACGCACCGTCTGTTGTTACAGAAACTATTTTCTGGGGAAGTCAGTATCTATTTCTTTAAATGCAATATCAAATTCTGTAAAAATATCAAGACTGGAACACTTTCCTTTCAATGTTATTAGTTTCATTAAAAAACACACTCTTTATTCATTATATTTCCAAACTTATACCGAGCAAAAACAGAAAATTGTGCATAACTATTTATATTATTTATCTCATCTAAGGCAATTGAATACATTTCTGCATAATTTAAGGCGTTATGTATTCGAGCGAAAAAATATTTTTTTCCAATTCTATTATTCGATCTTTAATTATATTGCGACTTATAGGTAATTCATTTATACGCTTTATAATCAAGCATTTTTCTTTAAAATCAGAAAAAAATGTAGGACTACATTCTAAAAACGCTTTTTTTTTACAAATACTTCTGCTGAAAGAGGTTTCCCGTTTCGAGCAATGCAATGGACCACTTAGAAACTATCAGCTGTAATGTTAATTTTGGAACCAAAAAACTTTTTTAAACACTGCTTTAAAAAAAATTCTATCTTTTTTTTTCTTTTTTTTTCCCAAGGAACAAGTTTTTTTATCCTCATCTGCCAACATGCCGAGATTAGAATGCAACGTTTCAAAATGTCTTTTTAAATTATATTTGCGTGAAATCTCTTTTTCAGTACAAATTATAAGTATAACCATTTTATTCATTTCAATCCCCCAATATTTATGAAACCTTTCAGTTTGATACGGCCTGGAACTTGTACGGCTTGTTTTTAATTTTTTAACCGCCGTCATAGTACGGGCTACAATTAAAAATATTTATATTTAGAATACAATAATTTGAGAAAAAGTTTTGTAATAACATGCCTAATACACACATATACATACATACCACTACACATTACTTTTAAATACGTTCAAAATGTAAGCTCAACACTAGTACTGATTGGGGTAAGCGTCTTAAATTGCGAGCCAAAAATTGCTATTATAGAGAATAAGAGACATGTGCATGGCTCCCCATTGACATCTCATAGGGTGAAACAGTGAGGAGACGATACAAGTGCTATGGAAGTCTCTTTCTACAAATATAACTGAACATAACCTTACAAAAGTGCATTTCATCCGAAGAAAATGCTTTAAATACGATTATTTGCTTTTGTTAGTCGATTTTTTTCAACAAACCAAATGTGAGTAAAATTATACACTCTATTTGATATTTTGTAAGCATTTCTGCTTTATTTCAAATACTACATATCTTCATATACATTTGTTGTCATTTTCGTAACTTTGGAACTATAATGATCAAACTAAAGGTCATAGACAGCCGTTAAATTGATTTTGTGTCAATATAGGGCTTGAAAAAATACAAATAGAATTTAAATAATCCACACAAGTTAGAAAACCTAAATAAACCCCCGTAAGCAAACAAGTGGTTTCCTAGCAGTCGTGGGTCAGCCACTGACCCACGGGTCATAGGTTCGCCATCACTGATATATGATAACACAAGAACTAGAAGTGCATCATTTATCATCATATTTTAGTTACATTCAAATTAGCATTAATTATTTTGAAAGTTATTTTGAACACGATACGAAGGAAACACAGTAGAGAAGACAAACCTTTTTGAATAATTTTTTTTATGGGAAGTGGTTTAAGAAGTATCATTTTAATGAAAAACATTGACTTTTATTCTATAAAAAATAACAGGTTTATATGCCGTAAAATCCAGCGTATAACGCACACTTTTAACTCAAAGAAAAAAATCTTTACGAGTGCGCGTTTTACGCCAAGAATAAAAATTATAGCTTCACAAATTAAAAAAGAGATGAGTATAAGAAAAAACTTAGGCTTCTGCAAAGATCGAAATATTGTTTATTTGAAAGAAATGTCAGACATTATGAACTTACAGGGTTATTTTTCTATAAATAAACTTTTTTCCTAAATCTTTGGATAATAACTTGAAAAATTGGTTTTAAAACATAATAGCATTGCTAATGTTCATTGCAGGTTCCTTCATAAAAAGGGGGTGCTCGTTGTACGGAGAATACTCCTCAAAATTAACAAATGCAGCTTGAAAGTGTAGGTGTGCGTAATACAACCGTGCGTGTTATACGCTAATTTCACGATGCATTCCATTTAAATTAAATTTGTTTCTCAAAAAATTCTTCTCTCTATTTATACCTACTCTCCCCGGGGATATTTTTCTTATTAAGAATAATTTACAACAAAATCAAATGGTTTATGTTTAAATTTGAAATGAACTATGTTATAGTTCTGAAATGTGGAGCAAGACTTGTCGTGATACTTTAATCTAAGCTTGTAATATTTATTTTTTATAATCCAGTATTACTTATTAAATATTCTTCTTGCATAACAGAAACAAAAAGTAATTCAAGAAAGTCAGTATTTTAATGTCACTAATGGGTATAATTTGAAAGAAAAAATATTATTTGAAATTTTCAAATGCTAGTAAAGTACTTTGAAAAAAAAGCTTCTTTTTTTTTTACTTCTATCTAGGTATTGTGTTCGTAAAACATTCAATATAGTTTATATAGTTTCTTAAAATCCTTTTTATTTGAAGTACTAAACAAATAAAAGAATTCTATTTTGTAAAAAAGATTCTTACAATAGTTCCGTCTATTTTGCCATTTTGGTTTCAACTAAGCCAAACTCTAGATAACATTTTTGAAAGAAATGTTCAAAAAACACATATTTTTCAAACGTGATAAAATGCTAAAAATGCCAAGTCCAGACCATTTAGAGCCATCATAATTTTTATCACTGGATTGACATGTAAAATATCTTGAAAGCGTTCAATCCTTTCGGTCATGAAGGAAAAGTATGAGAAGAAAAATTGATGATTGTATAACATTTTGAAAGCGATATTATTGAAGAATTTAAGCTTAAGATTTTGAGTCCTACATTAATAATTTGAAAGCATCTTTTTTTAATTAATTCGAAATTTTTCGCATAGTGATTGGCATTTCCGGGAGAGCTCCATGAACAATTAGGAGTGAAGATCTTGAACCTGTGGAGATAAACTAGGAAATGTTCATGATTGGAAAGGAAGAAGGTGCTCCCTGGAAATCAGGGGATTAATATCAGGGTTTCTAATAAACTATTTGAACCTTTGCCCCGTATAGCAATCATTCCAGCGGAAAGTCCAAGAGTCGAAAAACTGACTTTTCCTTTCTGTCCAGTATTCATTAAAAGAAAAAAAAATCTAGCATAATTTTTTTCATCAAAATACCGAAATATGCCTAGAATATTGTTTTCTCTGGGACAAATCTCTCCTGGTAGGAAGATTTAGTGAGTGAATATTAACGTCCCTAGGTTCAGCTACACAAGGGGTTTTGGCGACGGACCTCGTAATTTTGAACCATGGTCAAGTGACGAGATGACACTCTGATCTGGCACACTTCTTTTCTAAATACCGTACCAGACCAACGGAGGGCGTTTGAGCTCCCGACAGATTTAAAGTGCTTCGCACCCCTACACGCGGGTCTTCAGTGGTACTGGGCTCGAACTCATGACGCACCAGCCGTGATCCAATACCTTGACCACTTGGCTACCGCGCCACGGTAGGAAGATTGAATTTTACATGCAAAGAGTGCTTCCTCGCATGATATTGAATAATTTTATGACGACCATCGAAGATGTGACCAGAATGACCAGTTTATTAGGGGAAAATAGGATGACGCCACGAAACCATCAAGACGTTTAAATTAACCCTTCTAGAATTTTTTAGCAACTTCACAAAAGCCGAAGGAGTGTTCAGAAGTGAATCAGCCGGAGATAAAAATCTGCTTGGGCGATGACTGTAATAACAGAGAGAGAGAAACTATATGTCGGAGTTCCTGCAAGTGGAAAATTTCTTGGGAGTCCTTTCAGAACCGTTTAGAATCTTTATTATAAAAAGTGTAATTCATAGTGTAGTGAATAATGTGTTATAATATTTCTTTGTGCATATACGTCGATTTGTCGTCGTGTAGTCATTTGTTCTTCATCTATTAATAAATCTGTTATTATTCAAATAACTGAGTCATCAGCTGCTTTTCCCTCAAATAAATTCGTGACGATACATTTTCTAGAGGTACATTTTTTTCTAACAAAATATATTTCTATAAATATTTTATTTCCTTTCTTCTGAATTATGTTCGTATCAAATTGCTCTGAAATAAAAAAAAATGTTAAGAATTATACTTAGGATTTATAATAAATAAATGTTTGGTTCACGGTTTTTTTTTTTGTTTTTGGTTCACGGTTAAAATCCCATTTATACATTTTTCAAAACGTTTATCAAATTTAATTTAAAAATAAATTCGAGTTTGTTTTGATATGTTTTATTTCACATTTCATTTTAGTCGCAAAACGCATTTATTTTCAGATAATGAATCGTTTTTTTTACGTATGACTTCTTTCACATTTATTAAGAGTTCCTTACAAAAAAAATATTTTGTAAATTATGAATCTATTTATCTTTTTTTAAAGAAAGTTCGATTGGATTTATTTTTTACTGGTTTAAGAATTTAATATACACCCACAAAATATGTACAAAAAAGAATTATGGAAAAACTCTCTCTAATATTGTGTATTTTAGCTGCATATAAATTTCAAGCCTTCAGTTTAATGCATGGCTTTAAAAAAATTCTAAATGTTCCCATTCATCTTCTGAGGAAGAACAACAGAAAGAAGTTAGTAAAACATCAAGGGATATATTTGAAAGAAAATATTTTATGATGAATACATGGTATTATGCTCGTTTTTTATTTCTTATTTTATGAAAAAAAATTTTAAATGTCTCTCTTTTTCAAAGGAAAAAAGCTTACTTTTTTCCCAAGTGAAAAGCCAGGTAATGAGATTAAAAGGTAGGTTGATCTTGTTATATAAATGGATTCGGTTAAGGGCTTGTATTCTTTTTGTAAAGAAAAAAAACACACACACACTATCTATTCTTCTTTAAAAAATTGCAAAAAATATGCTTTGATTTATAACTTTTTTCCTTTTCTCTTTTGCATGGATATAATTATCTTAAGGAAATTAAAAAATTAATTCGTTTATGCTCAAAAACATATTTTTTCCACCGATCAGGGGCAAAATTTTAATAATATACCTTTGAATACAGTTTCCAATCTATAATTTTACAAACTATTCATTTTCTTGCCGACTACAAGTTAGAAAGTATAAAGGAAATTTTTTAAAGAAATTATGTACTTTGAAAAGAAAATAAGAACAACGTAAAATTTTAAAATGCGCTATAAAAAGTTCTCTACATACAAACATATTATCTTTCTTTGTAACTTAATAATATAGGAAAATCTATTTAAATTAAGTTTAACCATGCAATCTTAGTTCCTAAGGCTAAGTATATCACTGGACATAAAACTATGTTTGCCCTACAATCTCTTAGCTCTTAAGGTTATTATACTACTGAGGCTAGCTCGTTTTTAAACCATATTTTCTTATTATATTTATTCTTATTGCTTTGCTTTATAAGATTTATGTGGGTTCAGTATACTTTTCCGTATAAATAAGTCAAATAATATAAATAACCACTTTATTTTTTTTACAAATTAAACATGTGCACAGTGTTTACTTATTATGCGAAGTTTAATGTATATATATATATATATATATATAACTAAATTAAGAGTATTTATTGATTTACATTTTATTTATATAGATATGAGCATTTGCTTTTATTTTATAAAAGTCAGTGAAACAAAAACACACATTCACTAGAACTTAATTACATTTTACACAAAATGTAGGAACTCCAAAATCTTTACCAATATCTGTTTTTGATCAACAACAGCAGCTCCATCTTTATTTTAGAAGAAATAGAAGTTTTCTTTCACCATGAGCTCTTTACAATTGTGCTTGTAAATAAATTCTTCTAAAATGAAAAAAAAATGCGAAACAAACTCAAGATTTTTCTCACTCTGTGATGTCTCGCCATCTAATTCCAAAGTCAACTGTGATGAGTGTTTTTATATGACGTTAGTAGGGGAGGAGGGTGGAAGTAACTTAGTCAAATTTGGCTTGTGTTACAGGTTATTTCGAGAGTATTTTAAAGCCAAGTTATCCTCCTTTCTATGAAACATGGGCAGCTACTTCCTTTTTATTTCACACCCCACTAACAACTCGCCTTTACGGCTGGTGTTTTCCGTATTTTGTTCATTCCCGGAAATAATAGCTCATGTTAAGCGATTTTCGGTTCTTGTTAAGAGGAAAGCGTAATTCATCGGGACTGCTGTATTGTTTCATGTGAACCAATATTTCCTCTGATATTAAACATATTGCACTGTATTCAGGTTTTACATTTAATTTATATTAGTTAAATGGATGGGTAATAAAATGAAATAAACATGAGTTATTACAATCCAATTTTCAACTTACAATGTATGTATGTATGTAATTTGTTCGGGTGGAATCTTACAACAGAATTTTGAAGCTGATATCTTCAACCCAATGAGCTGAAATTTTGCGTACACGTTTAGTTTGGATGACAATGCATGTTTTGACCATTTATATTCCAATATTGCAATTAACTAAAAAAGATATTAATTAAAAACGTTAAAAAACTAGTTTTGGTTGAAAACTTTGATATGTCTGCATTGTTGTAATAATGTTATTGTTACAACAATGACAAAAGTTGGCGTCGAAAATAGGTTTTTAACCAAACTGGAATTTCATAAAGTTGCGCTATTGACTGTGAATTAACTTTGTCTAAAAAATATTACATTTCTACAACGTAAAAATAATCTAATTTCTACAACGTATGCAATTTTCTTACAAATTTCTATCTATTTTCTTGGATTTAAATTCAAAACAAAAAAGTAGAACTATTTTTCAAGTAGATTGGTACATTGCATACCTTCTCAACGCTGCCAAGTGAAACTGAGACGGAGTACTGTGGAAATTCTTTAAAAAAATTTATCTAACTTTAATCTATGAAACTCAGACAAAAAATAATTACAGAATCGGAAAGATCATTTATTTTGTCCCGATACGGTATAATGTTTCTTGCAAAATAATAATATTTGTATTTCTTACGATTTTTTTTTCAATGAGTCAAAATCGATGCGTTTTTATGAAAGTAATGTCTAAATCATAGAGCATGAATTTTGTTTGTTTAAAGGAATCGACATTCCGTACTAAAACAGATCATGCTTTGCTCTTTTAGAATCAGTCATTTAAAAAATAAAATGCCGAAAACTTTTTTTTATGATTTTTCAAAAAATACTCAAAATTTGGAACATTTAATAATTTTGTCATTTATGAAGATAATCTCATAAAACTTTTTTTTCGTGTGTAGAACAATAATACCCAAGAGCTGTACGAAGATTGAAAAAATTGTTTCAAAATTACGGATTCAAGAAAAAAATTGTGGTTTTCGTCTAGCACCCTTTTTGCGAGAATTGATTTAGCTAGACTTTTCGAAAATAACCGGCAAACACCTAGCAACAATGATGCGTTGAATGAGATGAACAGACTGAGAAACCTGTCCAGTGATAACTAAAAAGTTTAAAAAAAATTAAAAGTGAAAAAACTTTTCTAAAACCAGGCTTTTATTTAAAAGCGCTAAAAAGAATAAAATAAACTTTTTCTTTAAAATTTTTTGTACTATCAACTTATAATGTCATTACACAACTTATATGATATAAAAGCTTGTCGTGAGTTTTACCATTGCAGATAAACAAGTAAATTAACTTACTCGATATGATTGATTTTAATTTTTTAAAATTTCAAACTAAGTAAATAAGAGTACTTTAATCTCGCAACGAGCTTTTATATCATAAAAATTGTGTAATGACGTTATAAGTTGATAGTAAAAAAAGTTTTAAAGAAAAAGTTTATTTTATTCTTTTTAGCGCTTTTAAATAAAAAATGGTTTTAAAAAAGGTTTTTTACTTTTAATTTAACTAAGTTTAATTTTATAAGTAATTATTATTATAAATACTTTCATAAATGTCAAGAAAATTGTTTGTTATTCGCAAAATCAATTTTCACCCATTTAGTATTTATAAATATTTTCCTTATATATTAGCTCGTTAAATCCATGACTCAATTTGTTATCTAAAAATATAATTTGGTTTAAAAAAAACACGGGTTAAAATACTCCTATTCTAATAAATCATTTTGGCATTTTTAAAATCATAATTTCATTACAATATACAGTGGTGGCAAAAAGTCCTGAACACAGTCAATTTAGCGTAATTTTTGTGTTTGACTTAATTTTTCGTTGTGAAATTATCGCACTATCTTAACTATTGTTATTGATTTTAAAGTATTTTTTATGCTGATTTCAAATATACTACTAGTTTCTTAATGACTAAAATATTTTTTTAATAAAGCTGCCTGAACACAATAATGTGAAATATGTGCAGAATAAAACAATATAGAATAACATAATATGCAAAGAAAAATAACACGAAAATTGACAAATACGGTATATTTAATAAGCATTTTGAAAATTACATTGTTGTCACATGTTAGAAAATCAATATTTTATGGGCCAGCCGTTTGCTTTAATTACGGCCCTGCGTCTTTTTGGCATGGAATGCACCAATTTCAAAAGAAGATCTTTCGTGACAATATGGTTGAAGGAAAATATTAAAGCTGCTAAGGTACCATGTGGCCTTTCTACTGTTGTGAGAACTTTGAAAAGATTTTCTGAAACAAATTTTATTGCGGACAGGGAGCGATCAGGACGACAAAGAAAAACATGTTTACGTGAAGACAGGTTATTGTACAAAATTTCACTTTCAAACAGAAAGCTTAATTCCTCGCAAATTTTGAAACAATGGACTTTGACATCAAATGTGAGTGTGTGCCCAAGAACTGTTAGAAAAAGACTGCTGGAAATTGGGTTACGAGGCTGTAAAGTGCGCCCAAAACCATTACTGACTGAATTTCAACGCAAGAGGCGATTGACGTGGGCAAGGGAACATTCATTATGGACTATTAAAGATGGGAAAAAGTAATATTTAGTGACGAGAGTCAGTTTTGTATTTATGGCAACCAAAGTAGTGCCTATGTAAGACGACGCACTCATGAGGAATTCAGCCCTCAGTGTCTGAAGCCCACAGTAAAGTACCCGACAAAAGTGATGGTATGGGTTGTACGTCTTCTGATGGTGTTGGAAGACTTCACATCGTTAGCGGAACAGTGAAAGCCATGGATTACATTGAAATACTACAAAATAAATTGCTACCAACTGCGAGAGATCTTTTTGGGAATCAGTCATGGATTTTTCAGGACGATAATGCCCCTTGTCATCGTGCAAAGGTAGTCCAGAAATGGTTGAAGGACCATACTGTGAATAGAATGAACTGGCCAGGAGAGTCTCCCGACCTCAATCCGATAAAGAACTTATGGTTTAAAATTGGTTATGAAATTTCAAAGAAAAAACCTTCAAACAAACGTGAATTAATTGAAGCTTCAATATTTTCCTTCCAATCATATTGTCACGAAAGATCTTTTTTGAAATTTGTGCATTCCATGCCAAAAAGATGTAGAGCCGTAATTAAAGCAAACGGCTGGCCCATAAAATATTGATTTTCTAACATGTGACAACAATGTAATTTTCAAAATGCTTATTAAATATACCGTATTTGTCAATTTTCGTGTTATTTTTCTTTGCATATTATGTTATTCTATATTGTTTTATTCTGCACATATTTCACATTATTGTGTTCAGGCAGCTTTACTACAAAAAATATTTTAGTCATTAAGAAATAGTAGTAGATTTGAAATCAGCATAAAAAATACATTAAAATCAATAACAATATTTAAGATAGTGTGGATAATTTCACAACGAAAAAATGAAGTTAAACACAAAAATTATGCTAAAAAATGAGTGTGTTCAGGATCTTTTGCCACCACTGTACTTACAAAAGAAAAAAAAAATTTTTTCAACCATATGTAATTCTTACAACTTAAAAAACTTTGCTCACTTCAAAGATTGAACAATGAATGCGCTTGTATGGACCTTTCTAGCTTGAAGAGTTGTGAAGTTATTTTTTTAACCTCATCTCAAAAACTGTAAAAAAGAATAACTAAAAATAAAAAGCATTTTTAAAGTAACAATAACAGTAGTTTCAATACTTGCCACTTTTCAATGATTATAGTCGAAAATGATAGGTTAAAGCAAATGAAACATTCTTGTCGAAAAAACTTTTTTTTTAGTTTTTGATAGCCAATTTTAATTTAAATTTAAAGAAAAAACATGAAAAGCACTTTTTTATAATTTAATTTGTGCAAAAATGTTTATTTTGTTAGATTTTTTTTCGAAATATTAAATAGGATTGTGCAAATGAGTTTTACTGTTCAAAACTATTGATGAAGTTTTCAATAATTCCTATAACTGAATATGCTAAATGTTCAGCAAATATTTAACCGCAAGTAACACATTGCAATCCCTGAAATTCATTGAGTGATAATGCAAAATATTAAAATTTATTTCCACCTATTTTGCATATCGCAGCCACCTTACCAATTCATTACTTTTCCTATGAAGAAAAAATATTCTGAATAAAAATAAATTCCTCTGCAATAAATTACATTAAATAGGGGAGTTTCATTTTCTTAATTTTACTTTAAATATCTCCATCAACGCTTCATTTCCTAAATCAGTTTTTGTAAATTGCTATATAATGACTCTCAAAATGACTTTCATCATCTAAATTTTTAAACTCAAAACATATTTTTTTTCATTCATCTCTTTTTCGCCAAGCTATTTTTTTAAAGTTTCATAAAAGAGGATTTTTTTAAAGAGAAATTTCTGGTGGAAGCATATTTTATCACACATTATCCGTCTATCGGGAATCTGAGTCGTTACGCTAAATGATCTGTCATTTTCGATTTCTTCCCTTCTTATAATTCTTTGTGACAGATTTAATTTTTATGAAGTTATTAAAGAATATAAAGTAAAAATTTTTTTTCTCAAAGTAAGGATGAAAAAAGAATTTTCTAAGAATCTATGGAAAATAAAAAAAAAGATTAATAATCGACTTTTTCCACCATATTTGATTGGTAATTTTCTTAATGGTAAAAAAGAGTAATTTTTGTCGTTGATGAAAGTTCTGTAGTCTGTATTTGATGGCTAGTACAATAAATCATTCGTTTATCAGTTATTGAATTTAATGTCTCCACAAAATTCCTGGGTCGGTTTTATGAAAAAATATTACTGAGTGTTTAAATTGAAAAAAGAATTAGAAACTTCATTCGAAGCTGTTTATTGAAAATTTGCATTTAGGTGAGAATGATGTGGGGATCATATTGTTTTGATCCTACTCTTTTTTTATTTCAAATAATGATTTGTTTTTGCCCATGTTGTCATTTTAATCTTTTTTTCTGACGCACAACTAACTTTTACCGATAATTTACCTTCATTGCATGCACAAGCCCATTACAACGGCATAAAATCATATCAAATCACATTTTCTTTTATCCTTTTACAACCTACTATTTCATTCCTAGGTCATTCGACGATTTTTTCCTTTCAGAGCATCAGTTCTCTTATGAAGCAGCGCCATCTCTTGAACACACAATTACAACATTTTTACTGTTAATTCTTTACATTGCGCATATATATTGTTATAAAAAACTTAGCCTTTTTTTATCTTCTTCTCTGTGAAAAGGTTATATGAAAGAGAAGCTGGTATCCAGGTAAATATGAGTATATGCTGGTGAAAAACTTTCAATAGGCAGGAGGATCTTCGAAATCAATTTATCTCAATAAAAGATACTCTACCCACATTGCATACCCAAGCACATACTATGGCACAAGACAATCTCAAATTACTCTTTCTTTATCAACCTTTCATACCCTACACATTCATTCTTTGGTCATTCGACGATTGTTTGCCTTACAGAACATCAGTTCTCTTATGAATCAGCGCCATTTCTTGAACACACAATTACATCATTTTCATTGTTAGCTCTTTACATGACGCATATATTGTTATAAAAAATTTGGCCTTTATCCTCATCCCTGTGAAAATTTAAGTGTGAAGGAGAAGAAGGCATGCAGGAAAATATGAGTATATGTTGGTCAAAAACTCTGAATAGGCAGGAGGATCTTCGAAACCAATTTAGCTCAAAAATAAATGCCCCTAGATAACTCTAAGAGCATGTATAGCAATTAATTGAAGGAATAATATCAATTATATACAGAACATATTCCCAACTTATGTAAAAAATTCAATGAAGTAAAGTTAATTGTTAGAAATTAAAAGAAATTGTGCTTTTCATTCCTCTCAAGCAATACTGTGAATACGGATTGGTGTTGCTGTGTGCTATGTTTGTGTGAATTGTGCAGTTGTAGTACTGGGGGATTTCTAAAAATAGATTTGTAAATTAATTTACGTTTTAAAACATTCTACTGTATTTATCCGTGAGTTTTATAAATAATCAGTAAGTACTGTATATTTACCAAAAATATATAAAATCAAACTATTTTTAAATGTTTTACGAAATCATATTAGCAATTGAATTTGTGAAATGACAAATACTTATCACATGGATAACAATTTTCTTCTTAAAAAAAGTGATTTCTCATCCATCACAGTGCAAAATTGCATGACTTGACTTCTCTGTAGAATACTTTCAATAAAAAAGTAAGTAAGAGAAAAAATACTTTCTTGCCTAAACTACTCATTAACACTTCATACTTCAAAAACTACTTTGTAATAAATATTAAATCTGAAAGATGTAAAATACGTGTATATCTAACGTCTTATTAATAATATTATACATTACAGTATAAATTATATATAATATATTATATATATATATATATATAATATTATATATATAATTATATATATATAATATATAAAGAAGAAAAGTGACTTATACTCATTCACTCACTTTCTTAACACGGTATATCCGGAGCTAATAAACCTACAGACTTTGGTACGCATGTACCTTTCATGAAGTAGCGATCCAATAAGGATTTTGATAAAACCGAATACCCAAGAGGCATTACGGAGCGCTAAAAATAATTATTCTCATTTTAAAAGTACTGGACGTAAGGTCTTGAAATTTGGAAAGTACATTCCTTTAATGGAGTAGAGATCAACTACATAATGGGGTTTCTGAAAACCCATCCCAATGGCGCTGAGTGGGGTTAAGGGGCGTTATATATAATTAATTTTTTAACCAATCTTGAAATTTGGTACACAGGTTGCTTAGAAATCTGCTACAAAATGGTTTTTACGAAAATAGAACACCCAGGCTGCCCTACGGGAGCTTAAGGGGTGTTATAGGAAATCATTTCCATTTTGAGAAATTATCAGACATAAAGTGTGGGAATTTGGTAAACGGATTATTTTCATGGAGTAGAAATCCGCGACAAAATAGATTTTGCAAAAATCGTCTTCAAGTGGCATTGCGTTTTATTAAGAAGCGTTATATATAATTAATTTTATTTGTAAACTATTAGACATAAAGTTTTAAAATTTGGTAAGCAGATTCTTTTCATGGAGCAGAGTTCCTCTGATAAAGAGTTTTGCGAAAATCGACCCCCAACGGATGTTGCTAGGGGTCAAGAGGTATAAAAAAATTCCTGATTTTGAATTGTTAAACCCTCATTGTGCTAATTACGGTTTTTTTTTCTTTTTTGTTGAATAGATTGTTGCAGAATAGAACGTTGATTGTTCAAATTTTAGAGTGTTTTGATTGAATAATTTTAATTTAAGTGTATTAAAATATGCCTTCTTAATAAAATAAAGTTACACTAAAATTGAATATAAAATTATTCAACATGTGTGTGGAATATAAAGTGATTTCAAAGGAAAGTCACACAAACACAAATTAAATACATTATAGTAAATATAATTGAAATAATTTAAGGTTCCCGGGAGGGCCCGGTACTATTTGCTCTATATATTGAGTATTGGGGACCACTGTGTTATGGTATCCGACTACCCTAAAATTGTGAATTTTGCCAAGCATTTACACATTTCTTTTATGATTTTATTTTATATAAATCATCTTATTAGCTTTGTAAAAATATCCAGTTTATTACTTTCTGTTCAATAGAACAAAAACTACATGCGTCTTAAGTAAAAGAAGATGCCATTACTTTTAGTAATATGTTTAACTTTTAACCAGTTTATTACTTTCTGTTCAATAGAACAAAAACTACATGTGTTTTAAGTAAAAGAAGATGCAATACTTTTAGTAATATGTCTAACTTTTTAAAACGCGTTTTACTCGAAATGTGTGTTTTTGAAAATGCTCAAACGGGGAAAGAGATCGCTAAAAATGTTTTGAAAGTAATTAACTGAATTTTTTTTGTATGTTCTGTGCAACAGTAGAAGTGTTTTAACCTTTAGATTTATCAATCAATGTTTCATTACAGAATTTACACAGCCCGTTATGTGAATATAACCACTAATTTTTAAGCAATTTCATGCAATTACAAAGATAAAGTGCTGTAGTTTTTGTAAAAATTGAAATACCTCTTATCTTGAAGGTCATTTCAAAAATGATTAACGTAGCAACACATCATAGTTGAAAAATTGAAAATCTGTTAATAAGTTTTTGGTACGGAATGGGTCGCGTTTAAGTAGTTTTTTGTCAATTTTTACCCATTTCTTCCATTTTATTATTAATAATTTCTTCTCTTCTTAATTTTAGCATATTTTTCTTAAAATGTACGAAACAAATCTAAAAACAACAAAAAATATCTCCATATCTCCATTTTTTTTAAAAAAAATTGTCGCAAGTTGTCGGATACCTTGAGAGGCCGATTTTTTTTTTAAAAAAAAAAACAGAAACTCATATCTTATATCAATTAAGTTTTTTATAAAAATGGCTGGCTCCTAAGTCTGAAAATTAATTCATTGACACTAAGAACTGAAACGGCTTGGTAGCTAAATGGCCATTTAATCGAGATCTTAGGCGACACTGTTTTGAGACATGGGTAACTCACTATGTAAAGGTATTGATGAACCTTAAATCTGTAGAGTCTCAAAGTACTCCCGTTGGCATGATGAAGAAATCCTGGCCTCGGTATTTGGCAATGAGCCAAATTATTAATTTCATTACCTCCAGCTTTCATATTGCTTAAAATTTCACAACCATTGATAAACAATTCGTTCTTTATGGAGAATTAGGAGCACAGTATAAGATATATATTTAATCACATAAAAAGTCTATATTTTTATCGAACCAAAATACTGAAATCTTATTTTCAAAATATCAAAAACAAATTGCACCTAAAACGTATTAAAACGAAATACATAAGAAACATATTAAAAACACAAAATACATAAGAAACGGGGAAAAAATCACACTTATTTTAACAAACCAGTATTATAAGTTTTTCTTTGAGAACATATAAATTCATCAAAATAAATTACATAGGTAAACACTGGATATAATAGATAAAAAGCAGAAAACAAGCAAAAAAATATGCTTTCTAAAAAATTGCAGCATATAATTAATTCTTTTTGAATTTTTAGGTTCTCATGAATAACTAGTATTTTTTCTACATCTAACGGTGTATATGATGGATTACACGTTATTTATGCACGATATGATATAAATCCTGACAATTGCAGATTATTTTAAATTGTTCATTCTTTTAAGAGGACAGTAAGTATAATGAAATAAATCAACTAAGAAATACTTTCCTTATATATGATATAAAAGTATATTTTCACTTTGAAAGAAATACTTTTCATCATAAACTTATTTTAAAATACTTCCATAAATGTATACAGATAGAATAAACGATGAATAAATCATCGTATAATAATACATTTCTTCGTAAAAATTTCTAAATAAATACTAAGTTAAGAATTCTATTTTTTCTTTTGTCAACATGGGTGAGCTATAGTCATTTACTTAAGTGGCAATGGTAATATTTCATCTGTTAAAAGCATAAAAAATTATATATTGTACTATGAAATAATACTGTTCCTCTGATCTTTTGTTAAATATATTGTATAAATAAGTGATATGAAACTAATCTTGGAAGTAACTGATGAGAAAGAAATTATTCGCTCTATCTCCACACGTTTTATTATCATACAGGAATCAAACGAAAAATAAAATTAAACTGTTGAGTTAAATTGTCTTTTATGATATATATATATATTCTTTTATTTCAAAGGTGTTTAAGAGAAAATCCTTTTATTAAACATAGAAAGATAAGAAGTTATTGTATAAGAAGGGTCTTTTTTTAAAAAAATCATAGTTTAACTAATTCTTATAGGACATTTATGTTTATTAATAATTAAATATTCGAATTTATTTTAAGAATATATCAGTTTCAAAAACAAAATTGGAAAAAAAAATATATGAACAATATAGACATGTCCAAGTCAATATTGTTTGATTAAAATTTCTAAGTTTTTTAAGTCTCTGATTAGAAAAACAACGTAAACCTAAAAATGCATGAAATTCAGTAATTTAAAAAAAATTATTCATATACCAAAACGTTTTACGAAGATTAAAAATAAATTTCTACACGAAAGAACTTCAGTATCAAATAAAGGAAATTAATCCGTCGCTTCGAAGCGAATGAAAAATGTTTCATTATAGTTGCCAAATATGTAATAAATAATAATTTATAGCGAAAAAGCAGCAGATATAGTACCGTTAAGTAAAACAAAAAAATTCATCAATTAAAACTAAAAATAATTTGATAAATTTTAATACTTCTTCTTATATATATTTTAACATCAAAATGACTTTATGTTGTAAGTTATGCCTTGGTGATCAGAAATTTCATGGCAATCAAAAACGTTCTAAACAAGGGTGAAAGCAACATTTTTTTCCCTAATTTTCAATATATTATATACAAAATAGTTACAAAACTTGAGATAACTCGTTAAGATAGTCTAAAAAAGATGTAAGACCCAATTTTTTTGTCTTCAATGTAAGAAAAATATTTGTGCTTAAAGCATATGAATACAGTCTGATCTGAATGTTTGGAAATGCTTAAAATATTTGTTTTTTTACTTTCTAATACCCTTAATATAAATTTCTAAGTAAGTTTATTACTGGTATATACGTTTTACTTGTGGTTTTTGAAAAAAATATAAAATTGTTTATTTTAAAATAAAAATTTTGTAGGTTTAGTTTAAAATGTTAGTCTCATTTGTATGCTATAAATTTAATATTTTTATTTGTATAATACAAAAACATCTTGTACTTTATAAATATGTATCATATTGACTTAAAATTTTTTCATACTTAAATACACGTGTTTAAATTTTCGGTTGTTCTCTACACCCCGCAAGCAAGGACGGTAGCAAAAACAGGCGCGAGTGACCCCGGGTTAAGCTACGGTCTGTAGACGCTTAGAGGTCCGCGAAAGTCTGTCTTGCATGTTAAGAATTTCCTCTTTTACAGAAACTAAATACCCTCGTAGAAAAATTGAAAGATGCGTCATCTTAGACTAGATCACTTAATTTCCCCAGTAAAAATATTTACTAGAATATATATTTCGATTGCGAGTATTAATTTAGTATTTTTATTGTTTGTAACTCACAGCCATTAATAAAACGTAATATTTTCTAAAGATATATAGTAGAAACACATGTGCAAGGATTAAGAACTGAATTCAAATTGAGCACCAATAATATAATTATTGCATCCATCTCGATTTCCTAATCGAATGGCGCTTGTATTCTTCATTCGTTTGTATCTACATTATTTTATTTTTTTAACTAGTATTTTTGTAATATTTAATTTTTATACAAGGGTGATCAAATGAAAAGGTACGATACAACATAAAAATGAAACAGTTAAATATTTGCATATTCCGCCAAGGGAGAATGTAGCGAGACATCTCTGGATGCCATTGGAGACTCTGACTGCGATCGGATCATGAGCGGGTGCCCGCACATGCGCAGGAGAGAGCAAAGGCTCTATAAAAAGCGGCGTCCAAATGATGCGAGCACAGAATTACTCGAGCACAGAAAAAGCATTAACTCGATGTGTACTGTGAGACACTCCGACGCCTACTCAGGTCCATCATGAACAAAAGACCGGGGCTGCTCACGGAGGGTGTGGTTCGGCTCCATGATAACGCGCGTCAACACGTCTCCAGGGTCACACAAATGGAACTGGACAAGTTCCAATGGGAGACGTTGGACCATCCGTCCTACAGTCCGGACATGTCACCCTGCGATTTCCATGTGTTTGGTCCACTGAAGAACACCTGAAAGGAAAGCGCTTCAACTCGGACGACGTACTCAAGGACACTGTGAAGGACTGGGTCTCGTCACAGCCCAGGAATTCTGGGAACAAGGAATCCTGCGGCTTGTTCATCAGTGGGATCGTTGTGCTCAGGCATATGGTGTATATTTTTGAATAAAGTCTATATTTGTACCCACGTGTCGTTTCGTACCTTTTCATT
>BMAO01016559.1:0-19879 GCA_019973975.1 Trichonephila clavata
TAATACTAATGATTTTTTATAAATGTTGATTTGATGGTTTTATACTATGGGTGATCTAGAAGTCAGAATAGACTTAAAGAGCTAATGATTGCAAACGAAAAAAGAAATAAAAAGAAAATCAACTTCGATTTGTACCAAACGAATTAAATATATATCCTGGTTTTCATGGTAAAAAGAAAAAAAAGCTGCTTCCATAGCTTTTTGTTTGAATAATAGATGGTATTGTCGGATGTCTGATATCGGATTATGGAAATCAGTAGACGGTGTAATAAGAGCAGCTGCGTGAGATAACAGTAGTTGAAGCTGTACACATAGAAAAGGTTTTTTTTTTTTTAAGTGGGGTAAGCTCTTTTAATGAAACTGGTTTATAACTAATTCCAAACTCTGTGGCAATGCGAACATATATCTGGATGAAAAGTAACCGATGGCATACACTGCATCGAATAAAATGATACAGAGGATAAGAAGTGGCCAGTATTTTGAATTTTTCTGGTATTTTTCCCAGAAAGTCGACTGAAAGCTAAGCCCCTTTTAGTAGTTTCTGCATACAGTGTTTATATGGAAGTAAATTCGAGGGGAATGAAAATGTGTGTTACAATAGTGTTTTTGGTGATCCATGTAAATTACCCTTGAAAGATATTCTAGTAGCTGTAACATAATCTCCAACAGATACCTGGTAACAGTCACCTCGACAAGATTTTATGAATTCGATATTCATGAACATGGATCAAAGGCATGACTGATTGAATTTCTACTGTGTTTTGGATGGATGAAAAAAATTCCTACCCTTAGACAGTATTGAAATAGTTGTATTGAATGCAAAAGCTCGGTATGAGAACATTTGTATCATATGAAATTGATTTTCTGGTGTGATTTCACTGCCTATTTTTCAATGGGTCATTTTTTTTCATGGACATTACGGGAAAATTGTTCGAAAACGGCTTTTGTAAGTGAATGGTGTTTTGCAGCATTGTTATAGATCATAATTCTAGAAAGGAAGAAGTAGTATCTGTTCCAGCACCAGCAGACACTACACGTAATCACCCTTATGTAAGATGGAGTACTACCATGTATTGCTGTAACTATTCGTCATTTTCTCCTACTTGATATTTGGGAAGATCGAGTTAATTTTTAGATTATTCTTTCGACAGGCATAGTATTTCAGATCTCTCAAGCTAATATCGTAAGGCATTTGGTTGTGGGGATTATTACAGCCATAAGTATATCGAGGCAAACCGGCATCATAGCCAAGAAAATATCCCATCCTTTAACTGCCTGTAACACCTCAAAAACTGTTGCTTAATTTTGCCAACAGTGTTGGTCTCGTGCAGACATTTGTGTTTTTGAATAACGGGAGCGCACAAAAAAAGCATAAGATTTCCTTTTTACATTTCAGAGACTTTTCACTTATACAACGAATGATATTCAAGTAAGAAAAATACTCAGGAGGCTGTTGTATTCTCCATAACAACCCCAACCTATTTTTTATCCGTTTTGTATGAATCAAAGCATTTTATCATTATTAGCAAAGTCATGTCCAACTGAATACCTACTGATCCTAATTAATAATAACTATAATCGAATTATAATTGTATTAGTTCTAGGAAAGCTTTTTTCTACCCTCGATTTTCAACTATAGATTATCATTTTAAATAATTAAATAGCAAATAAAGAATTTTTTTTAAAAAAATATGTTTGAGTCAAAAACTCGGGATTTAGTTAATCTAAGAGTTTTCATAAAACTATTCCCTATAGTAAAATTTTGTTTTTTAAGTCTAGGTTTTCATTTTTATAAGTTAACACAATACTTAAATATTGACTTTAGTTAGAATATTGTAAACTATATTATGAGTGGTAAAAGAAAAAAATTCTAGCAGTAAATAAAAGATTTTAGTATGGCACTTTCAGAATTTTATGCTAAATATTTTATAGTGCATTCTTTTTTCAGCTACAACTTTTGAATGCATAAAATTTCCTTTTTTTCCCCTCAAGTAGAATAAAAAGCACATATGTTCTCTGAAATTTGCCATAAAAAAGAACTTCTAAGAGACTTTAAACAAGAAATTTCTGTTATCACAAACGCTGTGAAAATTGTAATGCCACTTCTGAAAAGATATTAAATTTTTCCTAGGGATTTAAACTTTCTTCTTTCGCATTGCAGGGTAATTTTATTTAAATATCCTTTGAAAATAATCTTTTCTTGTGTATTATTTCTTATAATATAAATTCTCTTTTCACGGCTATTAGAAATTAGGGATTGGGAGCAACATAAATAATACTAAGCAACCGACCTCATATGATCATCAAGGTCATATGATGATGATAATCCCGAATCGCTCCTTCGCTATCTAAACTTAACTCCCACTCCACTGTGAGGATTTTGTGAACATTCACAGTTTTTAGTCTACAGGAAAGCATTTATATTGCACTATGTTATATTTATTTTAAGTTAAAATTGTAATATATTCTAAGCAAAGCTATCCTTTACGTTATAATGGTGATTCAATGGAAACATGGGGAAATCTTGGCGATAGAGTTAAGTTGGCATCTTTTTAGACGACCAATATGGCTACTTTTAAGAGCATTTTGGCGACTTGGCGACCATGTATGCGACCATTTTAGCGAGTTCAGGACCTAATGGATTCTTCTAGAAATTAGTGGGAAGAACCACTAATTTCACGATCTATGACGCAAGCGGATTTTTTCGAAGGATCTTCCGGGCTCATAAATAGAGAGATGCTCTCCGAAACGAGTCAGTACTACATTGAGCAGCGATTAGTAAACTTGCTTTCACCGTGATTATCGATTAGCTTGGCTCTGCTTGTGAATAATATTTTACATATGTGTATTTAAGACACTCAGAATTGTTTCTAAGTGATGTTGAAGGTGTGAAGATCTCTCTGAGATTTATTCTGTAAATATTGCTGTTGCATCCACTATTTCAAGGATTGTTTTTGTGACAATACATTCTCATCACTCTTGAAGAACTCTCTTTTTTGTGACTGATTTGCATAAAAACCTCGAACCCCGATCAACGTAACAATATATTGTGCTTTGTTTCACAATGCAATTAATGTTTAATTTTTGCTACTAAAATCCCTTTAAGCACAAATTTCTTAAAGTATCGTGCAAATTTCATACCTTTCAGTTGATTTTATTGTGGTTTCCGGTGAAACAAAAAAGTTGCTTGATTTTCGTACATTAGTGTGCATCTTCCAACTAATCGATTACCTGGTAATAAGGCTGGGGTGCAACTGGGCTTTGAAATGCTTTGAATCTCTTGAAAGTCACTTCATTCAATAATCAAACACTAAAAAAGTTGTTTTTTGGCCCTTGGTAAAAGCTACAAAAAGGACAACTTTTTTAAAGATTTATTATTTGTGCCTTAAAGGCAATCGAACCTCGTTTAGTAGGTTTTCGAGGGAGTTTTCTTTCTTCTAGTAAAATTCTTAATTTTGAGTACAAAAGAAGAACAAGACTAGATAAGTAATTTATTTTCTTTCCTTTTTCCTTGGATTTATATTTCATGAATTAAATAAAATAGTAAACCACTAACAATGGATACCAGCCCATGTAAACATCTTCGGTAATGATAAAGCCAATTCACTTTCCAAAGAATCCAGATCTTGCCCTCAATCATCTAACCTCATCTACGCCAATGCAGTTGCCAGCCGAAGGCGATTAAACTGTAATTTTAAATATTCCATCCCACCTCTAAATAGCATCCGTACAATAGCATCAATAATAACTAGACTTAGAATAAAGCACGTAAAAGGAATGAAAATCTCAACTGGCGGACAAAGAAGTTACGCAAATTACTTCGCAAACTGCACTAATGTTTAATTGTCTTCACAGCATATCCTCAGCTGCCCAGCAATTCAAGCCAGGATTTTCAAGATCAACTCAGATTATCTAAAAGATTTTATCTTCTCTGAAAAGCTGTTGAGGTTGCCGAAGCTGTCTAAGACATCTTCAGATCGATATGAAGCTTCATTTTTTTTTATCAATCTGCACATCATGGACACGCCAACAACAGCAACAGTAAAACACTAATATACATAAATGCAAAACATTTGCTAATTTGGGTATTTTTAAGGGTGTTATTTTGTCATATTTTAATTAAATAATTTTATTTATGTACGTATATGAGTCTCATGTTTGCCTTTTTTTGAATTTTTAAAGGTTTTATAAATAAAAGAAAAAAAATGAATATTTAAATATTAAATGTGTCTTGTTTTTATTTGTAAAAATGAGGATGATTTAAAATAGTTTCAATGAATATTAAAAGTTTCTAAATCAGTTATAAAAAATAAGGTTTTACATGATCTACATCCATGTAAAATCTTACATCTACATCTACATAAATAAGATCTGCATTCATGATAAATGTGCTTAAAGTATATATTTTTTCGTGTTAAAACATGCTTTTACTTACCTAAAAATCGATTGAGGTTAAATATTTAGTTATTCTTAATCTTTATTAAAAACATTTTTACCGAGTAGTAAAACTTGAAAAGTATGACTCTGAACTAGAATTAAGGGGGAAAAAATATTGCACAAATGTGCAATTTAGAACGTAAACTTCTATTTGAATTACAGAAAATACAGTTCTCGTAAATATATCATTAATTTTTGATAGCATCAATGTAAAAAGCAAATTTTTTCTTTAAAACCAATTAGACGTTTGGCTTATGTCATGTAACAGAAATAAAAGTATAGGAGTTATTTATAAAATATTACATATATATTATGGGATTATAATACACAATCTTATATATATATATATATATATAACTTATAACTTCGGAAGATATAATCTTGATCACTTTTCTTAATATCAATACTAATGATGTGTACATTACTCAAATATAATGCGGTTACTGAAGAAAGGCATTAAAGGTACAAAAGAAAAGAAAATATTATAACTAGCAAGAAACTAGATGATAAACTTTGCACGTTAAGAAATTCCCATCACCATATATTGTATAATTCATGAGGGAATTTTCTCTGTTCACTAGAGTCTTTAAGATCGATATTGATGGAAATTTTTAAAACTAAGATAAAACTGTATTTTTGATCACAGAGAGAGGAAGGAATGACTACAAAAATAATTTATAAAAAATTTAATTCCCTTCCTTTGATATTCGGAATAAGGTTAAAATAGAAATAATTTCATAAATGCCGAGAGTATTACTTCTTTTGATGTAAAGCCTTGACGCAGACAAATTTTGATAAGTTATGAGATTTCAACTCTCTCTTCTCTTTCATATCTTGCTTAGATTTCATGTCGTGATTTGAACATATTTTCGCAGAGCTTTTTAACAAGTAGGATGAAGTTTCTCTCGTAGGTTTGAACTTTTTGGAGAGGGAATACATTATTGTGAAAGAAAACTGTACCTGCGATGATGAATTTAATGAGGGTGTACCACATACTTTACCCTGAATTTAAGCATGAATTTTTTGAGGATGTTTTGAAGAAATGTTACAAAATGACATTAAAATAAAACGAGCATGAAAATATATTGAAGAAATCAAATAATTATACATAAATACACACACAAACACACACACATATATATGTGTATGTATGCATGTGTATGTGTGTTGTTGATCAAATGACATGCATTCACTAGGTACTATCAAAACCTTATGAAGGAAAAAATAAGTACCGGTTGATTAAAAAATAATGTAACCAATTTGAGAGCATCATATATTTGTATTGAATTAAGTTATTTATAAATGAAATTTCCAATGTGTTCCCTTTATCATTGTACACTGCGTAAGCAATTCGGCCAGCCAAAAGATCTTTTCGACCATTTGGGGGGGGGGGGAGGTAATTTTTCCAAATTCCTCATTGATTGGTTTTTAAAGCCCTTGGAGTGTTCTTGGAGAGTTTCTTCTTACGTCTGTTTAAATGTTTTTTATAAGTATCCTCAGAGAGAATAATTACAATGAGCACAGTCAGGGGACAATGGTAGCCATTTCTCAGGAGGCAGAAAATTTATTTTTTTAATCTTTCAGCCATTTTATACTCGGTTTTGCAGTATGGCTTAGTGAAAACAAAGCTTCCTTGAGAATAAAAACGTTCACTTTTATTGATCAAGTGTTTCAAAACGTAATTCTGATAGTATTTAGCAACAACTTAAGCCTTTAGTTATACAAAAAATGTTTTTTGAGAAACATTTCCATGCATGCCGTAATACCTAACGGCCAACTTGCATTTTGCAAAACAAATGCGTCTTTGTGACGTTTTATATTGTATCATCGTTTTGCTAGTTGTGAATGACAGATGAAACATTGCTTCATCCGAAGCCGTCCATGCTTTGTATCTGCATTTGCGTAACATTAAACATAGAGGTCAAGAATATTTTATTCTATTTTCTATGGTCTTCGCAGACATTTAGAGATAGACTGATTTATTCGCTTTTCTTATTGCTAATTTTCTTTATATGACGTCAAATTGTCGATTGCGATACCTGTAGTTTATTTGCTGAAGTTCTTTGAAGCAGAGGATTTTCTACAGCGATAAGTCTGTTCAGCTTCTTTTTTTCCCTTCTAATTCCTTAAGTACATCCTTTCGTCCCACTTCTTTCCTGGAGCTTTTGCTTTCCAGTCAAATTTTATTTATTTTCAAAGTTTAAATAGAAATCCATTAGAAAAGGCCTTTTCTGGTTTTTAATACTTTATTTATAACAGAATTTGAGCAATCATCCTTCAAAAGCTTTAAAATCTCGTTTCGAGTCTGAGGATGTAATTTCGGAGCCATGATTTATTCCTAAGAAATGCTCAGTTTTTAAAATATAACTTGCGGCAAAGCGAAATAAATTTACCATTCATAGTTATGCTTTTCAAATTGATCACACTAATTTTGAATCGCCCGGCATTTGAACTTAATATGATATAAAATACGGAAATGTTAATTTCTGGATGCATGTTTTCAGTTAAAACTAATTTCTTTTGAAATAAAACAAATAATATAAACAACTTCAAATACATTAAACAAGAAACTTTCATATATGTAGTATATGAAAGTGGAATATCACAGTAGAGTATTTATTGCCACATAACAACCTGATTAACTTTAGGATACCTAGTTTTAAGCCATGAGTAGTGAAATATATAGTTGATAATAACGTTAATTTCTTATTTGATATATTTTCCTTCTTTTTATTAAGTAGAGCATTAGAAATACTGAAGTAATTTCAATTGTAACGTCATCAAGGGTCGGAAGTGCAGGTGAGAGAGGGAAAATTAATACAGATATCTTTTCTGTGTCAAATTGCGAGGTCCATTGCATATATCAGTATAGTTCATTCTGTATCAGATTTATTTCTTGTTTCCCTTTCTTACTAATCTTTACGTGGAATTTATTTTTACGGAGAGAAGAAATATTATTCTTTAAAAATCATTTAGATTCCTAGTTTTAGAGTACCATGTTCTTCCTTTTGTAATTCAGAAGCTGATAACATGTAGAATATTTTTTAAAGAAAAATTGAGTTTTACCAAGATAAAAACTGAAATGCTGTCATCATTGATATTGATTTTTGTGCATGAGGAGAATTCTTACTAGTGCTTTCAAACTATTATTATATATTTTTGCATTTGTATTATAAAGTCAATTGTTTTTTTTAATGTATTAAATTTTATTACAAGTACTTGCCTTGTAAAAATGTACTACAATTGTTTCGAACTTAAAATGACTAAAATTTTTTAAATCTCTCTCTCTTTTTTACATATATATATATATATATATATATTTGTGTGTGTGTGTGTGTGTGTGTGTAATAATTCACAGTGATATAATCCTTTAATATAACTTTTAACTACCTTTGGTCCATCCCTTCAGGACCGAACTTCAATTAATAAATTAGCCAGCGCCTAACGAGAATATTTTAAACTACATCTATCTGCCCACTCAGATCATGTGATTTGAATCGCCTATAAATAGCGAGATTCCTGGGGACCGTTCTCTTTCGCTTCTGTATTTTGTCTGCGTAAACATGTAGCCGGCTGCAGTGTGTTTGGGTATGCTTATATTGTGTCGTCCCTGTAATGTTTTATATGCTTAAGATGTGGAATAAATAGTTTTAATTAATCACCGGAATTCCTCGTCAATACCATCCAAAGAAACCATCAACAATAGCGATCATATTATTAAGAAAGCATGTCAACGGCCAACGACGATTACATATATATATATATATATATATAATATATATATAGATAATATAGATAATTCAAAAATATACACAAAATAGTTATAAACCTATGATAAGTAGTCATCATAGTATAAAGTCTTAGCCACTGTAGTACTATAGCAAACTCCCGGCCTTAGGAACTAGGATTGCTGATCTAAACAAAGTTTTACGGCTAGCCAACCTTCACCTGAATTTGCTAATATTCTGAGCCATAGGGAAATTAAGAAATGTCAAGAGAAGTTTAACTATAATTACAGATAAAACCATAATTTATTTATTTAAAAAAGATAATTTTATAGCTTATAATAATTACAAGAATATTAGATAAAAAGACTTACCACGTGAGTATAGCAATAACCATTTTTCCCGGGCGACAGAAAGGAGAATATCAGTAACGCATAAAATTAGTAAGTTATGATAAAATAACATTAAGTCTATATATATATACATTTAAAAACTCTTAATATTGTTTTAAAATTAATAGAAAATAAAAGTAATACCCAGACATATACCATTAATTTTAAATAAAATATATTATTATTAATTTACTTACATGAGGCGCTATCTATCGATTAATTGTACAACTAATTAAAAATGCTATTGTTATTACATATTTCATACAGTAAACTGATAGGAATATAGTAGTATATAAAATCAGCAGGGTATCCATGTTCCTTGCAATGTTTAATAAAGTTTTAATATTTAAATATATATTAAATTTATCACTAACTAATACGTTATTACGATAAATATAATTAAAAATAATCTATGTATATATAGATATATAAAATTTTGAATTCCAGTATGGCACTTTAAGAATGTTAAAAATAAAATCGTATATATATACTTAAATGGATGCTTGGATATATAATCTCACTTAAATTCATCACCGTTCAAACGATCACTATGAAAATTGGCATGTATATGTATTTTTATGGCGAAGTTTTTTGTACTATTCTCTTTGTTGCAGCTCCCCACCATTAGGCGCTACAGCGTATCAAAGTTTGAACCGTTCAATCAATTGCCAAGTTGTCAACATGGTCGCCAAAAATGATGCTAATTTGGCCCTATCGCCAACATTTCGCTATGCTTTACTTGAACTGCCATTATAATTTATGGAACGATGTTGCTTATAAATAATCTAATTTTAACATTAAATAAATGCAACAAAATATTAACGTATTACACATCCAGATAAAAATTATTCACACTATTTAAAGCATTCATTACACAAAATTTGTAATAATATGTTACTTTTGCTGAGCAGAGATCAGCTTAGGAAGGTTTGTTTAAAAATCTACAAGCAAGAGAATTACGGGGCATTATAAATAAAAAAAAATCTTTTTTATCAGCTATTAGATCAACAGTCTTAAAATTTAACAGATATGGTTTTTTGTTAAGCTGAGATATGCAAACAGCTTCATTGTTTAATTTGAAATTCACGTAAAATTACCTCATTAAAAACTTTTTTAACCTTCATTCTGTATTGTTTAAATCTTCATCTTACCCGTGTGAAGAACGGGTATATAAGCTATTAGTTGCTCATATTTCACTATTTAAGTATAAGTTTAAAATTTAATTTATCTTCAAGCATTAAAATATATTTGATACAAAATAATGTTATTTTTTTTTAAAAAAAGTAGATTTGATTAAAGTAAAAAAAATAATAAATTTCTGATTAGATTCATAACTATGGAAAAATCTTATGAACTCCTTATTAAAAATGAATTTTTTTGCATATTAAGATTTTTAAATATTAGTTTCAACTGTGGATAATGAATTGCTAGCATATTTTTTGCCAAATATTTTTAAAAACAGCATATTTAATTATTAGTAATCAGTTGTAGGCATAATGTTGCATAAAAATAAAACGAAAATAAAAATCTTTATTTCCATTATTGGCTATTGAAATTCAATGAAATGCAACTGAAAGTAATATTACTTAGAACTTCTAAAATACAGATATTGTCATGAACATTATTAAAAGTTTCATTATTATTTATAGTCATTGTAAATGAACTATATTTATATTAAAATATTAAACTCACTGAATATAGTAACTCTAGCTATGTTCAAACAATTTCTACTCTCGAGACTTTTTTTTGAATCGATAATTTTCTTACTGTCATCTCTATTTACTGTCCCTTATTCTTTTATTTTTTGTTTAATACGATAAAACAACGAAACCTGCACTTGAAAGTGCTAAAAAGCAATAAAAATGTTTTTACTCATAAACAATTCAAAATATTTCTTGAATGCTCTTATTTCTAGAAAAAATCATTACAATTTCAAGTCAGAAAATAATAAAACCATTTACAAATGTTTACGTTGCTCTTTTTCTTGTTATCTTAGAAATAGCAAAGAATGTTATAGGAAACAGTTCCAGTCTTACTCCCAGAAGTTCTAATTCACCATTTCATATCCATTTTAGCTTCATATTGAAGCTTTGCGAATAGCTGTTGACATTTAAAATCGGAAAAGCGTCGAATCAGCTATTTCCCGTCGATGCTCATAAAGGAATCCCCGCGTCACTTCAGAGATACTGTTCTATCGAATACATCAAAGGAGTCAAGTCACTTGACAGTTGTTGGAAGCATTTAGTAAAACGATGTACGCCCATTCTTACAGAGGCATATGAACTCAGTTTGAAAATACACTTTCTATGCAGAAAGGTAATGGTACTAAACAGAAAAATTATTTACACAATTTAAGTAAGTAACTTATTAATTATTAAAAAATTGCAGAATAATATATATTTATAGTTTTACATTCATAGTTTAAAGAAATCACTATTTCCTTTAATGCTTTAGATTTTTTTAGCATTATAATGGTAATTCATCCTCTATTCTAATTTTAGGTTTATTTATGTTAATTGAATGGGGGAAAAAATAATATAATTTCTAATATTTTGACAGTTTTTGAATGTAAATATAAAACAGTTCTTGAATGTAAATTTAAATAATTTAAGAATTTTTTTGTAGATTTATTTTTAGTATTCTTATTTTATACTTACAGTAACACTTATAACTATTGTTTATATAAATTAAATACTATTTAAAACTTTTTGAGGGATTCAAAAAAAGTAATATTTCTAAAAATTGCAAACAATAGAATAATATGTAGAACCAGGTGCAATTTGAGAATTAATTTCAAAATATCAAGCTCAAATTTTATTTCTCTATATTTTTATTTATGTATGTATGCATATATGTATCAGTGTCCGTGCATGTTTTATGCATGTATATACTTACAAATAGAGAAATAGAAGTGCTTTATAATCCTTGTAGTTTCTCGGGATATTTTTTTTTCTTAGAAATTTCTGAAATTATTAATGTTTAATACTATAAATTGCATTTAAGATCCAAATGAAAACAATATTTTTAGGTAACAAAACTAAAAGATCTTTTTATTCCTTATGCAATATTATTTTTAAAACTCATGTAACTTTTATCTGCAAGGAATTTAACTCACCTTTTTTTATTTTTAGTAATTTAGAATAGATTTGTTTCAAAATTTCCAGCCATGGCAACAAAATTACTTATATTAGAATATTTTTAATCAAAAGAGTATTTATTTTGTACTTTTAAATATATGATTTTTAACCAATGCGTTTTTTAAAAAATAACATTTAAGGAATTATGATCGATTTCATATCCTTTTTCTTGATACAGTTACCTGGATAGTTTTTGAAACTAGAAAATTATTGGACAGTATAAGTTTTGGTAATAATTAAGGTATCCGATTGCTTACGACAACTTTATCTTTAAAAAATGGAGATATGGAGATTTTTTTGTGGTTTTAAATTTATTGAGTATATTTTAAGAAAAAAGGCTAAAATTATGAGGTGAAAAATAAATTAATACAACTAAAATAAGAAAAAATTGGTAAACATTTAAAAAAAATTACATAAACGGGGTCCACTCTACGCAAAAAGTTTATGAACAAATTCCCAATTTTCAATTTTCATGTATTACTTTGCTATTCATTTTGAAATGACCTTCAGGATAAAATATATTTTAATTTTTACAAAAACTAGAGCTTTTTATCTTAGTTATTATGTGAAATTGCTTAAAAATATTGATTATATCCACATAAAGGTCTGTAAATTTTGAAATAAAACAGCGATTGATAAATCCGAAGGTTCTGACTTCCGGAACACTTCTATTGTTATACAGAATATACAAAAAAAAATTCAGCAAATTATTTAAACACTTTTTGAGAAATCACTGTGAACATTTGAGCTTTTTGAAAAAAAGAAAAGAAAAGGAAACACACACACACATTTCGAGTAACACGTATTTTAAAATTTGACATCTTGTGTAAAGTTACGGCATCGGCTTTACTAAAACTCTAGTAGTAACTAAAACTAAGCAACGGAAAATAAAAAACTTGATATTTTTAAAAAGTTAATAAGATGGCCTATCAAATAAAACTATAAGAAGAATTGTGTCAATTTTTGAAAAAAATCATGATTTTAGGTCTCTTAAGCCCCTGATGGTTAAGAATTTTTTTCCCTAGCAGATCCAGAAAGCTGAGTAAAACAAAAACTAAGTAGCTAAAAATCATTAACAGTCTTGTTATTATAATAAACATAGAACCTTTCAATTTTTTATAAGACTTTAATTGGCAAGATATTAAATTCATTAAAGTTGCAAAATAACTTTATAGATTTTTTTATTGTCCATACAAATTTAATAATTATAAAACCATTGACTTTTAGGAAATTTGTTTAATTTATTGATAGATCTAATATGTTATATAAATCAAATACAAAATGGTTGAAATAATACTCCCTCGTGATATAATTAATATATTAATAAATATAAGGGGTTTAAATTTTTTTTCAAACCATAAATCTTAATTATTCTTAATTCACTAAATTTAAGATTTAGCTATATATAATGATCAAATGCAGCAGACATGAATAATTCACGTAGATACGAAAAAATTCTCAATCAGTAATATATGAATTCACAATATTGTAATTGTATTAAATTCTACACAAATTCTATTTGAAACACTGTTACAATTCAAACTGCATTTAAATTAAACATTTGAATTAAAGAATTAAAATCTGTTTGTGATATTTTTTTTTAAATATATAAATTCTACACAAATTCTATTTGAAACACTGTTACAATTCAAACTGCATTTAAATTAAACATTTGAATTAAAGAATTTAAATCTTGTTTGTGATATTTTTTTTAAATATATTAAATTCTACACAAATTCTATTTGAAACACTGTTACAATTCAAACTGCATTTAAATTAAACATTTGAATTAAAGAATTAAAATCTTGTGTGTGATATTTTTTTAAAAATATATTAAATTCTACACAAACTCTATTTGAAACACTGTTACAATTCAAACTGCATTTAAATTAAACATTTGAATTAATGAATATAAATCTTGTTTGTGATATTTTTTTATAAATATATTAAATTATACTTGTGGGGAAAGCATTTCATAGATTAAATACAACTGATTTATTTACTTTCCATATTCATTATAACTAAAACTAGAAAAAAGTAATTACAGTTTAATAGATTTAACTAATTTTTTTTTCATGAGTCACTTAACATTTTTACAATATTTCCTGTTTTTATCATGTCAGTAATCAGTTTCACTATCTTTTATACCATGCTAGGCTATAAGAATTTATTTTTATACAAAATGTTTAATGTTTCCTAACAATATAGCCTTTTCTGAAGAAAGACTTTCAGTTTGCTTTTTATATATACAGATTGTTTTATATTTTATCTATTGCAGACATTAAATTCATACTTAAATCATTTTAGAATTTTGTGGTCCATACTAATTAATCCATATTCTTTGCCTTTAATACGAGTTAAAATACAATTTTATCTACTTGAAGCACAGTTGCATGTACGTTAATTATTACTCAAGCTTATGATTCAAGAAAGATAAACTCTTAGGAATAATTTTAAAATCAAAATATTCAAGATAAAGAATAAGTATTATTTCAGTAATGAATCCCACATTTCTTTTTAAATGGCAAAATGCTTAATCTCTAATAACAAATTGGATAATGAAATTTAACTGAGTAGGGGACTATTTTGGGACCTGTACTTAGTCACTCGCTAAGAGACCTGAGTGCCCCATTTCCCAAACATGCCATTACTTTTAACTAAACGAATTACATGCTGACAGTCAGTCCCATTGAACGAGTCACCCTGGAATTAGTGAGTATGGCGTTTATGGGACCAAATCTCAAACGAGTATTGCATACTAATGCGGGAAAATGGGGAGCGCCCTAAGACTTAAATTCAAAGATGTTACCTATCTTCCCTAATGTTAATATCATTAATAATTGAATCAGTGGTATTAGTGTGTAACAGCTCTTAAAATATTTTCGATATTTAGCATGATAAAGTTTGCTGAAAGGAGAGAGTAACAAATACTTGTTCGGAGCCACCTCAGTCCAATTTAATTTATATTATACTTTAAATGTCAATTCAACTACATTGATTTCTTTGTACATAATACATGCTCTCCAATGCATTTAATTTAAAAGTTTTCCTTAGTTAATTTAGTAATTAAATTTTTTATATGCTAGTATAAAATGCAAATCACTTGTAATTGTAAAAAGGTAAAATGTAAATGATGTGATGTGAATGAAGTAATTGGGTAATGTTAATTACATTTTAGGATTTTAAAAAGTTTTTGGCATCATGTGCAGCAATTTGTTATAGTAGTAGGTTTTATATGTACGCGATATCCAGATGGAAATTATCATTGCTTATTTGCAGATAAATAGTAATAAAAAAAATGCATGTTTCAGAATTTCACAAATATGACTTGTGACTGATCTATGAGCGTCATTATTCACTAATGCTCTTGGGAAACTTTGGGGTCAGCATTAGCGTTAATTCACAGCCTCTCAAGAAGAAACCCTGTTATTTAAATTAGTTTGACTATATAAAGTTTATAGGTTTTGTAGATGTAATATAGAAGGAGCAGGGAGTTGTTGTGGTGATACGTAGGTGAGAATGTTAGAATATTCCATTGAGTATATCACAAATATAGCACGAGTTTAAGAATGAGTTGCTAATATATTAAATTATTAAAGTAAGTATCTAGGATAGATTGAATTAGATTTAGTAATAGGATCCACTAGCGCTTGTTCACTTTACCTTTGTCACCTAGTTCACTTTGTCGTGTTTACTTAGAGTTATTCATTGAGAATAGATTGCTCCGCTGTATACATCACTCCTAGGGTATCCTTTTGTAGTTTACTTGTGATTGATAAATTGTGTTTGAAGAGATATAAAATAATAGTTATTATGGAAGTTGTTGGTGATGCTTTGTTCCCCCCCCCCCACACCCTTATGTAAGCAAGACGGTGAAGGAGCGGAGTCAAATAGGCAATGCTAACAGACTCAAGAAGAAATATGATGAAAATAAATACTAGATTTTATAACTTGAAAAAGTAAATTTTAATAAATGTATTGCACTACATTTTTTAAAATTATAAATCAGATAACATTTTCATAATCTGTAGTTTTTATTGTGCATCTATATTAGTTATTCACAGAAAATTATTTATTTGAACTACCAGTTTTAGATTTTAAATACAAAATATTGCAAGATTAATCAAAATGTTATTTTTTAATTATATGACCTAAGATCGAATAGATAAATCATTAATTTGTTTATGTAAAAATAGTATATTAATTTAATATTACTTCAACCTCTCTCAGATATATCTACTATTTATTAATTCTTTATTTAGATTTTTTTCAAAGTATTTTAAATTAAAGTTTTTAAGCTTTAAAAGTTAAGCATTTCGAAAAAATACGTAACCGTTATAAGTCATATTTCAGAAAAATATTGTATATGAAAAATTACAAGTAAAACATTATATTTGAAATATATATACAGTTTGGAAATATATACAGATTGAACAGTCTTCGACTTAAATGAAAGCATGAAAAAATTCTCCAAACAAAAGAAACAATACAACAAGGGGTGAACATTAATAAGTAAAACAAATAAGCAAACAAAGAATAGAATGTCAATTATGATAAAATAAAAGTGATTTAAAGTTTTTCATTTTGTGAGCTTTCAACATAAAAAAAAGTTATAATTAAAAGTAAATTCTTTGCTAGTCTATCTCTCTTAAAAAAAAAAAAATTGAAAAAAAAACACTGTAATTACATTAAATATTATAAAATTATTTAAGCAAGATTATATCTTGCCTTGCCACATATACATACTGTTGTATATAAAGTAGGAGAATAAATTAATGTTTTATAATTTCTCTTAAATATGAATTTTTACTAATTTGCATTGCGAGCTTGTGTGACACTTAATTTTTCTTCATGACAGTCTAAACCGCTTTAATTCTCAGTTGAATTTTCTGATTTATTTTTATGAATTATATTCTGTAAAATTATGAGATTATCGCAATAAATCTAGTGTTTAAGGTTAAATACCCTGAGTTTATATCTATTCCATTTTCTATAAATTCAAATTAATGTCAAGTGATATTTTTTATTAATTTTACTTTTTTATTGCAAGTAAGGTCTCATAAATCATAAAATTTTAATCGTAAAAAACATAAAAACACATACACAATACACTTAGTACGATTTATAAAACATTATTTAGTTGAATGATTTTCTAAAATTTTTTGCTTGCACCTTATGAAATATGTAAAAAATTTTGAAATTAAATCACCAACTAATTTCTGAAAAAATATTTTTAAAAATTCATCATTTTAAAATATTACTTCTACTACAACAATTTTAATAAACATTTGAAATTTGATTGTCGAGTGTACATCAAAATATGTGTAACAAAAGATGGTATAGATTCGCGATAAATGATTGATAGTCACAAAATTATTCTCTTTACGAATGTATATGGGAAATCGTATAAATTTTATTTCAGCTATTTTTGAAAAAAATAAGTGTTGCTTTGGTTCAAAAACGCATTCCAAATTTTGTTACGTGTATTAATTGCAACAATTCGGAAAAATTCTATAGCATTTGACACAATAAGTTCAGATCAGAAGGTTGAGTGTTCAGATCAGATCTGGGTCACCAATCTGGAAATGGGGTAGACTCTGGTCAGAATATTATTAAATTTATGAAGTTAAAACACCGCTTTGAAAGTGTAATCAATAATTTATCATGTTTTAAACTTAAAAATGAAAAACAGGGGAAATCTACATAACATCAAGGTAACTAATCAACGTGAAGCTTGGAAAGAAAATGGCTGGTGGGCCACGTTTTATCTGCCTTTTATACGCCACCCACAGTTTCGCTTAGCTTGTTAGTTGAAGGAATCTGCATGTTTTGGTTTAACATCACAAAACCTTAGCATTTGAAATGAACAACTGGAGATTTTCTTTCTTTTGAGATAAACGAGTTTAAATTTTTTGTTTATGATTTGGATGTGAATATAAAAAAAGTAAAAGTTATCACAACTAAGAACTTTTTTAATTAGATCTCTCAGATTTAGTGAAATAGACACATTTATAGAAGAAAAAATTTTACTTTACGTATGTTCGCAACAATGCCAACGTCATAGATAACTAACCAAATTAGTAACTCTGATTACACATGAGTCGTACGCGCTGATCATGTAATTTGTTCACATAATGTTGCCAATACGGTTGCGATAATATGCAAGTACCGGAATAATTAGGCTAAAACACTTTTATTTAAATTCCTTTACTGATTTTTGTCAAATTAATTGTATTACATCCCGTCAGCTTCATAACTTAATTTAAATCTCAAGTAAATAAATCAAGTAGAAAATAGTTACATGGTGTTAGGAGCTAAAATATATTGCATGTATAACATACTGAAACCAGAATATTGTTCAAATTTTACTATACTGAAATCTATAATTTCCACAGAAAAAAAGTTTTGAAAGTAGTAAGACTCTAAATAATTAAAAACACATTTTGCCATAAACTTTTAAATAATGTGTACAATTTCTAAACTATTTGACTGAATATTAAAATATAAACGGATGATCTAGAAAAATATGAAACTCATAAACATTCCCTGAAGCGAACGCAAAGGAGATTGGAACTCATTTCACTCTCTCCTTCTTTTTGAATCCTCCGTCTTTCATGTTTCAGACTGAGTAAGCGTATCCGTAATTAATGAGGTATAAAGAGGAGGGTGAACCCTTTGTTCTCTCAGAATCCTCAACACCCCCATCGGAATGATATGCAATTGATGGAATGAGTGGAACGAGGGTTGCAAAGGGAGTTCGAAAAGTTCATTTTCAGTAGACTCTAATTCAAATTTTTAGCATTTTTTTCAGCATACCTTTATTGTCAATACAATCGGTATTTTTTATGGGGGGATTTTCTTCGAGGGAAAAGGGGTAGAAACAATCTCCCAAGCCGTTATTAATCTTATTTTTTACGATTCTTATTCTGCTTAACGAAGCATGTAGAATTTTATCGTTTCCTATACATGCAGTTTAATACATTATTCAAAGAATTTTAAAAAAAATGTCTTACAAGATTGTAAAAGTAAATAAAGCACTTGTTTAAATAAAATGCATTTATAGAGAAAATTGGTAGACATGTACTTGTAAATTGAAATGAGTTTTGTTTTGAACATTCAATCCTACTGAAAAAAAGGAAACTTTAATTGCTTAATAATTTAGCATTTTTTTTCTTTGTCTAGCACATTTCATAGTTTTCAATTTCATTAATTCATTAAAAAACTTTTTTTTATAATTTTCAAAAATTTTTTGGTGGTTCCTATGTATATGTATTACGTAAATAGATTTTGTGCTCAAAATACTAAAGCAGACCAATCATTTAATTTTTAAATAAACGTTTTAAAAATTTATGTAGTGATTTTAAAATTCCTCCTAAAAGTGACGCACACGCATGAACTTTTATTTACGAATACGTCAAGTCACGTATGACACAAGTTGTTATAGGTTTTGTGATAATATATGATTGGTATTTGTACAATACTTTTTTTAATGAATGCTTATTGAAAATTCCTTAAAAATGTATAAATTCTAAATTCTAATTCAACTATTTTTTTAAAAAAATAAGCATCTCTTTGTTTTAAAAAACGCATACCAACTTTTGTTACTTGTATTAATATTAATAAGTAAAAAAATATATCAAAATATTTGGTACAATAGAAAAAAGGAATTAGACTAATTATTTTTTTCTCTGAGATAATTCAGCTTAAAGTTTTATTTGCCATTCGGGTGTGAGTAAAAATGGGCAAAAAAATTATCGTAATTCTCAGTTTTCCAACTTATTGTTTTCAATTGTTTGTGGATTATATAGAAAGGCATATGAAGAACAGCTTAGGTTAAAAAAATTAGATTTGATTTTTCGACCGACTTTAGCAATTGAATCCTTCTGTATGTGTGTGCCCCCTTAAAATCATTTCAATTTAATATTTTAATATATTTTTCATTTTAAGCTTTTTAGTATAATATATGGATAAAATTTTCTTCTATTACCTAACACATGTAAAAACGATTATTTTTTTAAAAAATTGTATTGTATTTTATTATCCATTTCCCCTGAAAACGAAGTATTTTTCTTCATAAAATTGCTTCTAAGTTTATCGAATAGTTTAATCGAAATAAAAATATTTTTATTGAAGTCTTTTCTGAAAATCATGTACATTGAAGGAGATTTCAACTATGTTACTTTTGTCA
>BMAO01016560.1:0-24834 GCA_019973975.1 Trichonephila clavata
TAAATTATCAATGATAATTATTAAATTTGTTCTTAACTTAGTATTATTAAATTAGTTATAAAATACATTGTGCAGTACTGATACATTTATAAGTGTATTATATTAGTGTAAATGTGTACTCTGATATAATTATGTCAGAATTTATTTATTTTTTATTATGTCAGAATGCATTTCGATTGTTTCCTTTCATGAAATTAATATATTTTTAATAATCTTTTGTTTTTGATTTTGAATATGCTCGCGGCCCCCTTGAAGAGTTATCACGCCCCCCCTTGGGGGTGCGTCCCTCAGTTTGAGAAACGCTGACTTAATCCTTATAGGTGTTTTTATGTGTGAAACCTTGGAAACACAGCATAGATCAAAGAGATTGTGCAGCTCACCTACAACGTTCTACTAAGAAAGGTGCCATTAACGTTATTGACAGCACGTGTTATTCTTTCCTGTAGTTTTGCTACATCACACGTCAAAGAAAGTGAGAGAACTTGGTCACATATAAAGGACCATGTTCTCGGATAACACCGAAAGGATAATACGTGTTATCAATAACGTTGATAGTACCATGTTGTGTAGAGTGTGGAAGAAACTGGATTATCTCATTGATGTATGCCTGAAACTAAGATTCCCGCATAGAGCCCTTCTAAAGCATGCAAATAAAACTTTAATTGTTTCTGTATGCTTTCAAATGTTCTTTTTTGCTGTATTCGTCTGAGTTTTTATTATTATAGGGATTCGAAACTCGGGAGCATATTATTGAGTTTATAACGCAAAACTTGTTCTAATACAGTGCTTCTCAAACTTTCAATATTTGCGACCTAATATTCAATGATACTTTTCATCGCCCCCTCAACTTCCAGACAAAAACTATGTATTGAATTCATAATACTATGATTTGAAGCTATAGCTACAATCCAACTTTAACCTCTTAAGTGTTACTTGCGTATATAAACGTCTCGATAAACCTAAACGTTAATTGCCCCGGACGTATATGTACGTCTTTCCGAAGTACGATCTTTTCTGTGCACTGCTTTTCATTATTAATTATTAAATTAATTATGGAATACATCGTGCGGTACTGATACATTTATAAGTGTATTAAATCAGTGTAAATGCATATTTTATTTTTTATTACACAAAATGTTTTTGCTTGTTTACTTTCGGTAAATAAATAATTTTTTAAATAATCTGTTGTTTTCGACCTTTCAATATGCTCCTGCCCCCCTCGTAAAGTTATCACGCCCCCCCCCCTTGGGGCGCGCCCCACTGTTTGAGAAACACTGCTTTAATGAATTCCTTGATTCCTGCAATACAAAACTTACAGTACATAGCAATTAACATATAAGCTTAAAAAGGCTTTTAACTTACTCGATTTTAATTTAAATGGAATTAGGATCTCAGGTTCTTTGTATAAAAAGCTACAAACCACTTCCTGAAATTCCTAATTGATTTTTATGAACCTAACATTTTTTATACATGTCTGAACTTTGTAAAATCCAAATGACTAGCTATAATTCGGTAAACAGTTCTTGGAATTTTAATCAATGTCTTGCATTGCGATGCCCTTTAAAGTTATTATGGAATCATTTACGAATATTTTTAATCATCTTCCAGGATAAATCTGAAATTGAAATTCATTAAATATAGTTTCCCTTTTTTTCATTAATAAGTCTGCTAGAAATGTTACGAAAACATGTTATTTCTCAAATCAATATTATATACATTAATTTAGGAAAAAGATTTTATACTAACTTAATTAAAAATAGTTTTAAGAAATATTCCTTTCTAAGTTTAGTAATCAAATGATGGGAATTTAAAACCATTTCATTTAAAAAAAATAGCGATTTTACAAATAATTAATTTTTTTCAAAAGCATTTACTCGAAAAGACAAAAGGACGGTATCCATTTACTACGTTTCAGATTTTTAAACGTTCTACTTTTTAAATTTTTCTTACCGTTTTTTTTCTTACCGAGTCTACTGTGTTTTTGTCTTAATGTCTAGTCTCATTTCATGAATAAGTTATTGTAAAAAGTTTCTTATATTTGATTTTGATAGCTCAAAGTAAATGAAAATTAATTTCCTTTTACTCATAATTACTTCTTGTTGTTGTACGGCTAGTTTTAATTAAGGGAATAAATTTTGCAAACTAATAAAGTTTAAAGAAAATATATTTATAGTGAAAATTTATAGATAAAAATTAATTTAATGTTAGTATGTATTTAGTATTTAATTAACTTTTAATATAAGTTCAAAATTATTCTGTATTTATTCACTTTAAAAAGGGAGTTTTAACGTACACTTGTTTACTATGCGCATAAATAAGTTTATTTTTCCAATCTTACTTAGTAAATTCACATTTTATTTCTTTAAAAAATTAGATTGTGTTTGTTTAAATAAGTAAATTAAAAAGAAGTACAGGAATGACAACATTAAGGTAATTATTCGTAAAGTATAATTAAAAAAAATAATAATAAAATTAAGTTTTACGAATGTGTCTTGCCTTTTGGAAACTAATATTTTAGATGCTAAAGAATTTAACTTTATTTAAATTCTTCCTCAATAACCTAGTGTTTTTTTATTTTTAAAGCAATGGAACAACAATAAAAAGGCAATAAAAAATTAGTATTGTACTGTTATTATATTATAAACTTTATTCCGATTTTTATGTAGCACCTTAAGGAGGCGATAAACTTTTTTAAAGTAAAATATTCAAAATATTTTCCGAATAAAAAATATTCTCGTTGGTATCGACCTAAAGTCTTCAAAAATAATGAAATTTTTATATTAAATTGTCAATGTCTTTATAATACATCATTTTTCTAAATGTAGAGCTTGCTAAATGAGGTGCAAGAAAAAGATTAATACCTGTTAATTCAAAATATTTATTGCCTTTGCAGAAAAATAAATTATGAAGTTCGAAATATTTTGAAATTTTAGCATATATGTAGATTTATAACAAAGCGTGCCGCCCATCCGGTATATTGATCAGTGAAGCTGACTGCTTTGCTTCAGGGCCTGGTTTTGAATTCTGGAGAAGGCATGAATGTTTGTAAATGTAACCTGCGTGGCAGCGTAAATAATCTTTCAACTGCAAGTCCACTTGACAAATTGGTGGGAGAGAAAGAACAAGTGGGAGGCTCCTGACCACTCCTAGGGTGTTCTCCCTCAAAATTGAAGTGGAATAGAGTCAAATCGTACTGTCCCCTGAATGGTGTTTAAGGGCTATGGTCAAAGTAACACACTTGTTCTAGTCGCATGCTACAAAGCATCAACTGATACAATTGATCAGAAGTATCAGAAATAACAACTAAGCTCAGTTTATAAAATTATCCAAAGTTTTCATTCAGATTTTAAGAAAAAATTTAGCATTGATCTTAATTGAAGATTTGACTTGACGATACTGTATTCTTTCAGAATCACATAATTTTTAAAATGCTTCTGTCTTAAGTTTCACTCAGCGTTCCAATCCTTGGGTATGATATGGGGAAGCATTATAAATCAATATATATATCTGAGATTTCTATTACATAAAATTGAATTATAGATAACGCAGTTGAAGCTCTTGTTGTATCAAAGACTCCATAAAGGTCACTGAATATTGATGCTTTTTGTATGATACTCATATTAAATTATTCCAAAATTAAACGTGTTTGCAGAGATAGATGATACAAAGTTAGCACAATAAACAAATGTAATAAAACTGGCACTATTTTTTGACTTAGGTCTATTGATATTTTATGGTACGATCTATACAATTTGTGAGATGCAAATTTAAGGTATCCGACTACTTCTGAAACTTTTCTTTAAAAGAATGGGAATATGGGGATTCTTGTGCTGATTTTAGAATTGTTTAGTACATTCTAAGATAAATGGGCTAAAATTAAGAAGATAAAAAGGAATTATTACTTCTAAAAGAGGAAGAAATTGGTAAAATATTACAAACAATTACATAAACGAGGCGCATTTTGTACGGAAAGTTTATGAACAAATTTTCAATTTTTCTGTTCTGTTATTAGTGTTGCTATGTTATTCATTTTTGAAATGACCTTCACGGTAAGAGACATTTCACAATTTTCACAAAAATCGGTGAACTTTATCTTAGTTATTGTATGAAATTGCTTAAAAAAGCAGTGATTATATTAACATAAGGGACTGTAAATTTTGTAATAAAACAGTGATTGTTAAATTACATATGGATTCCAAAAATATGCTGAAACTTATTCGAGATCTAATTTGTTTTAATTTTTAAAAACTTAATTATTTGTTATACTGTCAAAATTTTATATAAAAGAAAACTTCAAAAAATATTGAGAATACAATTTGTTCTACAAAATAAAAAAAGTGCTATTAAGAATCTGTATTTGTATTTTTAAAGTTCAAGTGAATCATTTTTTTCTCTGAAATATTCGAAATACTTAAATGGATATTTGAATTGGCATGCAAGTATATCGAATGAAATAGATTCCACTCCGTATTTCCCCTGATACTCTCAAATAATGGAGCTCGATAATGGAATCTTAAATATTTACGGAAGGCCAAAAACCATGTTACATTTATTGAATGGGTTTTAGAAACTGTACAAATATAGGTACATTGAAAGATAATTTTCTGAAATTTATGCTAACAACGTTGTATTTATTTTCTGAATGCATGTGATTATTTATAATCTAAAACTCCTTTTCATACACATTTATTTGCCAAAATATTTTTTTTTAAAATTATTATTTTATTATATTGTAAAAAAAATTATTTTGTGTATTTTTGTGCTGAAGGAATTCCATTAAAATAAAGATTTTCACTCGTTTTTAATAAAAATTTATTAGTCAGACGCCGATTGTAAAAAGAATAAGATGCTTGTAAAGAGAAAACTGCCGTAATATTACTTTACTACGCATACTACTACTTTATGCACCAAAATAATACATAATACTAATTTATGCACCAAACTAAAACATAATACTATTTTGTGCACCAAACTAATGCATAACAATTAATCAGCAGGTCAGAAAATTTGAAGCATTTTTCTACTAACACGAGCCACTAATAGTTCCCGAAATAATTTCAGGTTTTAATGACAGCAGATATTCTAAGTAGGGGCTCTACAGGTAATTGAAATCATTGTTGAGGAGCAGGAGAATGAGAAAAAACGATATGGCAGGTTTAATTACTTCATTTATGCAAATTGGTGCTTTTCAATCCTTAAATTTTTATATCTTCCTACAAATTCTCATTTAGCTTCATATCAGCACAATGTGAGGGAAGAATTAGTATTATTTAAACTCTGAATCACATGTTCCTTAAATCTCTCTTAGGTCATTCTAGCTTTATAGCAGAGTGCATTGGCCTGATGGAAACAACAATCAGTATTAGGAAATATTACGGAAATGAAAATAAGTGTACTTGGCCAGTAAAGATATAGAAAAAGGGATTGGTATTTACGCATGTATGGTAATGAAATTATGGAAACAAAAGCATACCAAGAAAACAAACGTCCCACAGACCAAGCTTCAGCCTCCACTCGCTTGTTAAGTTGCCGTGGGGCATGCTAAATCTGTTGCTTTGGGCTGCTTGCTTTTCCCGCCTCCCTGTAATCTGTCATCAATGACATGGATAAAAACTTTTGGTTCGTCAATTTTTTTCATTCAATTTCAAGGAGGCCTGATACCATTGAGGTCCCGACGTATAGAGGAAGCCGAAGCACATTAATTCTGTTTAGGTTCAATGTCCTCCCCTTGGTTTGTTTTGGTACAGTGGTTCTTAAGCTGTGGTCCGTGGGAGGCCTTAGTCCATTTCTAGGGGGTCCACGAAGGTTTATCATTTAATAGTTTTTTCATCTTTTACGGATTTTGGAAGGCCTCAGGGAAAAATTGAAGTATGTGACATCACTTAATTTCCCCCAATAAAAAAAAAAATCTACTAGAACTTGTATTTCGATCAACAATATTAATTAACAATTCGTATTGTTTGTAACGACGTAGTTCAAGTATTACTACAGCGTAGTTTTTTTAATTAGAAGTTTTCGTAAATGTTAAACAGTGTACGGTGCTAAAAAGAGTCTTTATAAATAGAAGAGGCAGTCTTTGGATTATATTCAGGAACCTTTACATCACTCAGACAGGAGTTGAGTGTCAAGGAGGGGTGTTCAAAATGATGGGGGCCACGATCTCAGGCTGATACATAAAGGGGGACCGTGGCTATCGAAATTTTAAGAACCATTGATATGGAAAAGAGAGGAGGTACCAGCTTAGGTGTTGTCCTAGTCGATTGACTGAGGTTCAAAATTACGCCTTCGTGGTGCTTTGCAGTATGACGTAACTCTAACTAAATGGTTTTTTTAGTGAAATATTTTTAGCAAAAAAATACATGTAAAGATAATTTGTAATATATATATATATATATATATATATATTTAAAACCAGCATCAAAGTAAAAAAAAGTATTCCTGATTGAACTGAATTTAGAAAACAAAGATGTGTATTTCTGTCATTTTTAACTTCAATTTTAATTTTCAGAGGTAGCTATATTCTTTTTTAAAAACAATCTCTGTTTTTTTAAAGTATTCGTTGGTAGTAGTGTTGAACTGGCCTACTAGTGACTTTATTTGATTGCGAGAAAAAAAAACTTGCGTTATATTAAACGTAAATGGTTAAGATGACACACTCATTTACAGATCCCGATAATTTTTTTACTAAGTGGAAGAGTTTTTGCAAACAATTCATAACCAGATCTTTAGAAAAAAAATAGGTTTTTCTGTGTCTTTTAATTGAAATTGGTTTTACCCTCAGCCGTTGTATTGAATTACAGTAAAAAAAAATAACAGCAATTAGGAAAATTTTCCATTTTTTTTTTGTCTTTCTGGTTTAGCAATAGCATAGAGAGAGTTTTTTATAAACTTTAATGGAAATTAACAAACAGACAATTTTATTAGCCTCAAACTCAGTTACTGCACATTCCACTTAGCATGTTTTTTATTTTTTTTTTATTTTTCGGATTTAGATTGAAATTAAACCAAAGCTTTTTTATGTAATTCTCTCTCTCTCTCAGTGTAGTTTACATTTAATTCACGTAAAAAAACTATTTATATTTGAGCACTGATAGTGTAGGCAAAAATACTTAATTTAGAAGAAGTATTTAAGTTTTAAAAGTTTTTCTTAAGATATTTTTTTATACTAAAAACGAGAACGCTTTAATATTAAAAACGGTTTCTTTTATGTCGAAAAATACTATTTCTCATGAAATTGAATTGGCTCTCCTATTGTCATTGACTATTTAAAAAAAATTACATGTCGGACTTCTTAAATAATTACGCAAAACATCGCAATAGTTTGGTTTAGATAATGTTTATTTCTAAAACGGTAGTTTATCTTTTCTCGGTTTATTGCAAAGTATTGTATGAAGAAAAAAAGAAAACAAATGCATGGAGTATGAACGAAAATATATTATCTAGCTTTCTAAAGGAGAACAGGAGTTCAACATATCTGTATTACAAAACACCTCGTGTCGGGAACGTCCGAAGAACCAAAAGAAGTAAATTTGTCAGTCCTTTATAAAAGTAATCAGCCCTAAATACTAGAGATTCGACAGAGAACGAAGTCAGTTTCAAGTACAGCATATTCATGTTGTCTTGCTTGTAAGGGCATCCGATAAACTGTGAAACATCGAGGGCCACAAAAATCATTGTGACAAGGGGTTAGAATACGTCTGTCCGTTTTGGCCGCAGCCATGAGCATGTAGGGGAGAGTGCGTTTCGGTTTCATTCCAAATCAATTTTCATAGAGAAACACCACAGTGGGCTTCTACCCCTCTTACCTTGCCACCAACATATAATGAAAGCTTTTGACTCGACGAATATTTAGAATATCCAATACCTAACAGGTAGGGATTGCAGTACCGGTATTTGGGCTATTTGTACAGTTTCGAAATACCGGTATTCACAAGTTTAAATACCTGTTTTTCGGTATTTACTAGAAATTTTTACAATTGTTTCTTACGTTCAGGGATCACCTAATAGCAAAATATTGTACATCTTAGTGTTTACGTTATAGTGTTAATTATTGCACCATGATTAAGATATATTATAAATGAAACAATTTTACGTCTATTTCAGAAGGTGAAGATATTATGAACGTCTTTATTCCGCTCATTCCGTTGTTCTTATTTTTATTTTTCCTAGCTGGTTCTGCAGTTCTAAGGCAAATCATTAAATCCATCATCTGATTTTTTCATTGCCAGATACAACGGGATAAAAGACTATTAATCTGAACTTGAAAATATATACATTAATTATTTCTCTCAAAAAAAGAACTAAACACACTACTTCTAAGTTCTCGTTGAAAGAGGAATAACATACCCAAGCATATCTGCCTTCCTTCATCCATCAACACCTGTTACCAAAATGTTTTCCTAACGAGCGAAATTAATTATACTGTGATTACAAAGTTGCACCATACAATTAAAAGAAGTTATTAGATATCCGAATCATCCTTACTGCACAGTCTGATATTCGTATTTGAGAAACCAAGGTTGTATTTATGAAGAAAATGCGTAATATTTCGATATTTTCTAAATTGGTGAGTTTGTTATTCACATTGTATCATACATCCGGTAAAAATGTGTTCTTCAGATTCTTTATATGTATATTTATGTACTCATAAATAATAATCCATAATAATGAATAAGAATAACTTTAAAGAACATAAAAAAATTAGTTAATAATACTTCGGAATGATTTCATTATTATATGAATAAAGGAATACGATGGCACAATGTAAAAAAAATTTCTAGAGTTGAGAAGAAAAGAGAGAAGCCAAATCAAATTTGATCAAGTTTATAGTGAATTTTCTTAAAGTTTTGTATCCATAAATCAATCCACATGCAGAGGAATTCGGCACAGTTATCGAAGATGATGATTATACTAATGTCAATATTGAAAAGGAACTGTCTCTTAAACAAAAATTAGAATTAGCGACAGCTAAAAAAAATTTCAACGAACCAAAATACAGTAAAAATTCAGCTATATCCAAAATCATCCGACCAGAAATTGATTTATTTAAAGGCTTGGGAGGTAAATACTTGGAAAAAGTATATCGCGCATTGTTAACAGTACCACCACCTAGCGTAGATGCCGAAAGAAGCGCCTACGACAGCTGGTAATTTTTGCACAAAATTATAATCTAGGCTTAATGACAGTAGAATTGATGCATTATATTTTTTAAGAACACTTTTCAAAAATTTTACTTTAGAAACATCAAGAACATTTCAAAAATATGTAATTGTACCACAGACTTTGAATAGTGATATTTGCACTTTTGTGTGATTTAAATAATTAAGATGTTCTTTTATTTGTTTATTTTTTTGTGATTTTTTTATATACTGTTATAATTTATAAGTTAGAAATTATTCCTTGTTATATTTACACTCTCTAATAAAACTGGCAAGTAAAACAAAGAAACAACTGTGTTTTCTTTTTTTTCTTAAATTTCTAATACCGGTATTAAAACCGGTATCCCGGTATTAAGTTCTAAGAAATACCGAAAACCGGTATTGAACTTTTGGTCCGATATTGCAATCCCTACTCACAAGCACAACATTTATAAAAATCCTTGCTATTATCGGGATTCGCACCCGAGCAAATGGCACAGCAGTCAATGTCTTTAATCACTAGTTCTGTACAGTCCGAAAGCCTGGAGCCCCTCTGGAAATTATGATCGATTTGCAGTGGAGAATAGATACATTCTATTTCAAATCTACCTTTTTTAAAGTGCCATATACCTATTTTTTTAACAGAGGAAAACTCGCTAAGCCTCTTGGTACGCATTGTGCCTTATCTAACTGAAATTTGTGTCTTTCTTTCATCTTTCCTAAAAAATTTGCAATGGACTAAATTCATGTGACGTCACGATCACGTGAAAACTATGTCACGTGACCACATACTGTTTGTTTACTACAGTAGCTACGATTATTTCGTTCTTTTAGTTTTACATTATAATTTTTAAAATGTCTTATTTTACTCAAATGGTTGATCGATCATTTAAAGAAACGGTTATTGTAGGAAATAAAATCATTTTTTAAAATCTGACAAAAAATCTGAGTGTTTTGAACTCGTACTTATTTGTCTTATGTCGTACATAATTAGCTATGTGTTACTGTAACTAAGTTGTTTATTTGGATTTAATAGTTTAAATTTTCATTGCTAAAATTATTTCTGCTTGGTTATGTATATCCTGTTCTTATAGTTACATAATTAAAATTGATTTCAAGGCCAATTTTTGTTTTAAAAAATAGTTTATGTAACTTAGAAGCTTTTTCATTAATTTTTTCTGTTCAAGATAGTGTTGAAAGTTTTTGTAGATACTCTCAATTGGTATGTTTTATAAAAGTTAGTATGGATTCTGGTTTGAGATTTCTGGTTATATTTTTAAAAAATCTTGTGTTTTTTCCAAGTTTAGCGAGAAAAATAATTATTACAAATCAACAAGGAAACAGATTTTCAAATCCATACTAACCTTTTTCGCAGTAACCTATGAAACATAAATCACTTAAAATGACTAAAAAATTTTAAACATTGGGCATATTATGAGTTTGAAAAGATTTAAATTCTTAATTTTTTTTTAAACAGTGAAATAATAGCTGGTCAAACTGACTTTTTGCTGTTATTGTCTCCAAAAAACATTTTTAAAAAAAGGGTACTTTTTAGCTTTAAAACAAAGTGACTTAAGCCAATTTTAAAAAAAAACACACACACCTCAATTACTGGAAATTATTTGTTATGTCTGGTTGTACATTTTTTCTTGTTTGAAAAATTCTTATTTTTGAATACTATGGCCAAAATATATTCAATTAATTTTATGACCTGAAAAGTTTATGGAATGTCCAACACAATAATCTTGTGATTCGCTGTTTATATATATATATAAATATTATTCATCATTGAAATTGTACAGAAATATTTGTTTGGTTTGATAAATTTTGAATTTAATTGTGAATGGAAATTTTATGCGACTATTCATTTATATATATATTGTATTGTATTTTTTACATCTAATTTGCAATTCATTGTGCTGTAAAAATGAAATTCATTTTCACCAATGGATAAATATTATTAATCAAAAACTTTCATATTAACTCACTTTAATATGAGATGAACAATGGCTTAAAGTAAACTTTTTTACGTTTAAATTGTATTTTGGAACCATCTATTGTTTATACATAAATCATTATTTTCTATTATTTTTATAAATTATATGTAATTCAATAAGAAAAATTTATTTAAAATTAAGGATAATTAAATTGAATTTCTGAAAATTATTTCACTTTTTCTGATGGTACATTCTCTTAATATTGTACAATATAAAAGAAGTAGATCAACATGTTATATGCACTTCATATAAAAAAAGTATTTATTAAAAATTTTAATGTAAATTTTTAATATAGTACATATTTGCATTAATAATAACTTGTGATCCAAGTGTCGCATACCCATACACATGTTTTTTATTGCGTGATGTTATTTTTATAAAAGTTTTAATTTTTTTGTTTGATGCTTAATATAGCAACTGCTGAAGGTAACTTTTTAATATGCTGAAAGAGCTCTCAACACTTGCTACAGTAATTGCAACTTAAGAAAAAAGTATTAAAACAATTAATACATGTAGAAATAACTCATTATATTTATTTTGCATGTATTGCAATATATCTTGTGTGTTATTTAAATCTCTTACATTAAAAATCAAATTCTGTTGCTAACTGATTTCATCTACATTTTTGTTGTAAACTTAACAAATGTCTTAAAACTTTTTTCTAATTCATGTTTTTTGCAGGTTTTTAAATCAGAATTAATATTTGGTATATTTATATAAATCTATTCACGTAAAACTGTATCAATATTGCAGTGTTATAGAAGTAACATGTAAATTTCTCTACTGGGTTTTTTTATTATTTGCTAAGTTATGCACAATTCTATTTTTAGAGGTTTTTTTAAATTTTGTTTACAAATGATAAATTAACACAGGGTCATATTTACTTATTCTATTGAACTAAAAAAATTTCCATTTATAGCTGTTCATATTATTTCATGGTTTCCACAAAGTGGGAGATTATTAAATGCTAAGAATTGAATGACAAGTCTTTAAAATATCAATTTGAGTCCTTACATTTACTTATTTATAAAAACTTTGCCATGTCCAATTTTTATTTTATTAGAATCATTTTAGATATCTTTATATGTATAAAGTATTTACATGTAATACATTGTAAAAATAAAATTCATTTTCATCAAACTGATCAACAATGAAATAAAATATTAATTTGAATTTTAAGTGTAGGTAGGCAAACTTGACGTAAATGTAATATATTTTATAGACAATTGTTATTTTTCATCTCTAAATGCTGAAAAAAAATGAGAAAATTCATGCATAACATTTTTGATATATATAAATTCCCACCCGTGTGAAGAACGAGTATACCAGTTAATAGCATACTAGTACAAAGGAAAAAAAAATTAAGAACTTTCTATAGTATTGATAAAGCAAACCACAAAATTACAGCATCATTTCAAATATCTTATACTGGTATAGCCACACTAATATAAAATATGCAATTCATGAAGTTGTAAAAAAAATTTCATCAGAGGATTAAATATATATGAAATACTTCCCTATCAACTCTTAATATTTTATGTACAAAATTATTTTAAAAAGCTTAACACTGTAAAACAGATACATCTATAAAATCCACAAATCATTAAGAAATATGCATAACTACGAGGGGCGAGCAGAAAAAAAGGTTACAAGTCGAATAAAAAATATTTATTTACAATAGACAGAAAATACAAAAAGGGAATTAAGAGGCATATTCACCTATCACATTTCATCATAATCACCAAGTCTATTTAGGCATTTATCATAGAGAATGCAGAACCTACTTGTTTAATCTGTCTAGGTAGAAATCAGGTCCTTGTCCATTGAGCCAGTCTCAGTACAATATCGCAGCACATCAGAAAATGATATACTGCGTGCTACCATATCTCAATCCCAGCTCTGACGAGATTTAAAGCTGAGTTACCCGTTGATCAATCTAAGTAGTTTCTTCAATTCGTGCCGTGGTGATTTCTGTCCTTGCAACATGTTGTCTGCTCATTGCAGATGCGGACACATTTCATTCATATCACGACTCGCACTTCCAAACAATAACAATTTCCAAAGAATCTTGCCATTTCAATCTGCATTGTCCTGAACAGTCTGGGTACTTTCACTATCTACCCGCAAACCAGCTGTATACCAAGTAGCACGATCTGTCTCCACTTTTGCAGAAACCATCTTTGTTTTCCGTTGGAACATAAACCGTTGCAAATACCTGCTTACAAAATGTCGGAGTGCCTCCAGCAGGACAAGTGCATGTTGCACTTATAACCTTAAGTTTAAAAAAAAGTATTAAATATTAAAAAGAAATAAATTCTAAAATTAGATTGTAAATTTCTATGAGTTTTCGTTATTTACATATTAGTCTACTGGTTAATAAATGTTGAAAGATTTGTGCCAAAGTTAATTTTCAGCTTAATTTACATTCAATTATTTTATCTAAAGACCATAATTTAAATAAATAAATTATATGAATAAAAATTTTAATTAAGTGAAAATTAACAGTTTTTTTTTATATAAAAACACATCATAAAGTGCTTGATTTAAAAATACTATGCCTTATAAGAAAAATTAGTAACAATTTGGGAGAATCTTAAATGTAAACACAACATTTCTCCATATTGAATTTAAGTTTTAAATGAAAAAATTTACATTTCTTTATCAAAATGGTTTGGCATTTCTTGTCTTTACTTTTAATGTGTTGGAATCAAATTAGGATTTACTCATAAATAGCAATAACTATGTAATGACTAAAGCATAATAATGAATATTCATTAAAATAGAAAACAATGCAATTGATATTCAATGCTACTCTAAAATATAAGAATCAAATTATAAACTTATCATTGATAATATAGCTATTCAAAAAATTTAAATTTGTCCATTCACATTTCTTTTACAGATGTTTAAAAAGCTGCTAAATTTGAATAGTTGCCATTACTTTTAATCTTTTAGAATCAACTTATAATTCAATGATAAATAACAATATTAATGTTATTAAAACCTATTTTGTTTTTTTATAACAATGAGTTAAACTAAAGCATAAATGAGTAAATAGCAATGCATTCATAATAGTTTCAGAAAGTATCTAAATTAGAACACAAAATAATTTATAACTTACCTCAGAAGTTGTTCTGATCTGAACAAATGACTTGTACTTTACTCTCTTCATTTATGCTTTTACAACGCTTTTGATAAAAAAAAATTAATACTTAACTGAGCAATCAGGCTCGGTAAGCGACATGTTACTCACAAATTTGTCATCGAATATAAAAAAAGAACTACAAAATTAATTGAGAACTAAAATAACTGAGAGCTATATCTAAGTGAATCGAGAACTATAAACAAATACACCAGCTAACACTAGTCGAAGCAGACGAATACCCAATTAGATAAATAAATTACAAAAAAAACAAAAATTATGTAAAAAAGTTGTTAAGATTATTTCCTAACAAATATATACACTAGAATAATGCAAGAAATACAACGATATCACATATTTTAATTAGATAAAATTAAAGCTAAAGAATGTCAACAATTTGCTTATACGGTTCTACCACGGTAATGGAAAACACGTGCAATTGTTGCCCAATTTGTCACGTGATTCCCCGCTTGGCGTCTGCCTGGTGTGAATTTCGTCCATTAAAAATAATAATCAAATCAATTCTGTACCTACTTATTTACTACTTTTTTTACTATACATATTATATGAAATATATCTATTTTTCATAAATTTACTAAGCATCGCGATTTATACGTTGTGTTTGCATAAGATAATATACCTATTTTTTTAACAGAGGAAAACTCGCTAAGCCTCTTGGTACGCATTGTGCCTTATCTAACTCAAATTTGTGTCTTTCTTTCAACTTTCCTAAAAAATTTGCAATTAAAAATAATAATCAAATCAATTCTGTACCTACTTATTTACTACTTTTTTTACTATACATATTATATGAAATATATCTATTTTTCATAAATTTACTAAGCATCGCGATTTATACGTTGTGTTTGCATAAGATAACTTAGATACTTTGATTACTTACTAATTGATCCCTCTAGTGGACATTAATTAAATGGCAAGAAAACACAAAATTAGTCTAGATGTTAAATCCGAATGCAGAAGAAAACTATTGTTGACTGTTTAGGGAAAATGGATTGTTATTATAACTTGTATTTCCAGGAGCTTGAAAAGATGGGGCTTGGTCAATCCTTCCTTTTACTTCCTTGTACTAGTTATATAACAACATAAACAGTTATTTTTAGTTGTGAAATAAAGTGGTGAATTTGGTAAGTGGAATATTTCAAAGCGTGAGAGGAAATCTCAAATAGTTAATTATCCCAGATAAAATAACGTTGGATCAACTCCTTACGTCATCTTCCTCTGCTTGTTAACAAAACAATGCATTTTGAATAACAATGGATTTTTAACGGACATAAAACTCTTTCTTCACGAATTTTTTTAAAAAAATTATTAAAAAACTGAAGTCAGTTTCTTACATGCAATACATTAGATAATACTTTTTTCTGCTGGTCAAAAATTTAAGTGCAATATAAAAAATTTAATATTGAATTAATGTTCGAAATTTATTTTTCAAAATATACAGTAAATGACTCAAATCACATTGTGAATTCCTCTAAGAATTGATGCTCTTTTTAGGGGGACAATTTGTCTAGTAACAACAGCAATGTGTGTGTGAGAGAGAGAAATTAGTTTTTAGTATTGTTCGTATTTTAAATACCATATACATTATTTGTTTTGTTCTTACTAGTACATCTTTCTTCGAATTCAGCTCAAAATGTATCCCTGAAGTGTTAATTAATACCATTTAGTAATAATAAAATGCAAAGTCTATACTTTGTTCAAATATACGATGTTGCAAGAAATGAAGTTCATTCTTGTAGAGATGTAAAAATACTGTTCAATATATATGTTTATTGGTTCACCACGACTTGCATTCTTGACAATATTGTAACTTTTAACAACTCTATGGGATAATAACCTGTGATTTTGGTAGGTAATATTTTGGTGCAATCATGTACTACCAGGAACTCTGGAAGACATTAGCTAATTGGGCCAGGGACTCAGCCTCTGGGGAAGGAAAGTGTTCGTCACATTATCTAGTCCGTCTCAATAAGATCACGATCCAAATACACTCAAGAGCCAAAACATTATGACCACCTGTCAATAACAAGTTGGCCCACCTTTAGCACGCAACAATTGTATTAGATGTTTAAGCAACGGTCACGCAAATCCGAGATATTGCGAATTGGCGGTCTTTGAACTCTGAGCTGCCGTCCCATTACATCCCAAATGTGTTCTATCGGATTGAGATCCGGTGAGTTAGGTGGCCAGGACATTAACTGGAATAAGGCATCATGTTCCTGGAACCACTCCAACACAATTTTAGCCTTGTGACAAGGAGCGTTGTCCTGTTGGAACATTCCATTTCCAGCTTGAAAAACAGAGGCCATGTAAAGGTGCAGCTGGTCCGCAATCATAATCAGATACCCCGTAGCATTCATGGTCTGCTATACCACAACCACGGGCCCCAGAGAGGTCCAAGAGAACATCCCACAAAGCATAATACTGCCACCACCGGTCTGTGTATGACCTACTGTACATTGAAGGAGCAACTGTTCGCCTGGAAGACAGCTTATCCTGACACGGCCATCGGAGTGATGAATGAAAATACGTGATTCATCTGACCAGGCAACTCTCTCCCACTGATCCATGGACCTGTCGCGATGTTCCTGGGCCCAGCGTAGGCGCAGTTGGCGATGACGCTTGGTCAGCAAAGGCACACGAGTGGGACGTTTGCTGCGTAGCCCCATATCGAACAGTGGCCGCTGAACAGTGTGCCCCGATACTATTCTACTTGGCCCTGCATTGTATTGGGCTGTCAGCTGAGCCACTGTCCGGCCTCGGTTTTGCTTCACCATGCGAGCCAGTCTCCGACGACCTTATTATTTGATAGCGTGTGGACGTCCAACACCATGCTATCTACTGGTTTCACCGTCATTCATCCACTTTGCATAAGTACTAACAACTGGAGATCGCGAACAACCCACGAGTCGTGCAGTTTTGGAAGTACTTGTTCCGAGTCTTCGAGCCATTACAATCTGCCCTCTATCAAAGTCGCTTATATCCACAGCCTTTCCCATCACACACAGAAGTGAGAGAAAGAATAATTCTGCAGACTCTCCAGCAGCAGTTAAATACCATTTCCCCCTGATCACATGCCTTCCACGTCATCCAGGCAAGTTCATTGCAAAATGTAGGGGTGGTCATAATGTTTTGGCTCTTGAGTGTACATGTAATCATCAAATGTTTTTCCCGGGCATAGTATTCCAAAAAAAATCTTGTCAAGAATTAAAATATATCAGCAGTTGATTTTGAAGACATAATTAATGATTTTGCGAATTTAAAATGTAGAAAATGAAATTCTAACATTATTTTATTTCATTATAAATTATACTTTTGTTGAACTATACATGTATACATGCACCAAATTCGGTAAAAGAGCCACAGGTAATCATAGCAGTCCAGGACCTCAACAAGTCCTAAGACATCATGATATCTTCTGTACTAAACTTAATCGAGTGATTTTTGTATTTCAACTTATACATTTATAATATCAAAGAACGTAAAACATGAAACAGCTCAGAAGGCATTAAAAGAATTTTTGTTCAAAATCCCACGCCTTCTTTAAGCATTAGTTGCAATAAGGTATTTTGATCTCATGGAAACTATTGTTCAGCTTCGTTGCACTTAGATATATGTATTTATTTGTTTCAGTCTTAGGGACTAAACAATTTGTCTAAAAATTCTAACTAATTATATCTCATTAGCGCTCAAAGGTAGTAGTTAAAGCCTTAAATAATAAAATATACCTATAATTAACGGAAGATTTCAAATTACTTCGTATTTTAGAGTAAATTTACTCCCTAAAGTCTGTCTAGAAATTCCACTGGAAACATTAATCATTAAAGCTAGAAAAAACTGCCTTCAACTGGAATGTAGTGCTTAAAAATCTATGACTGTAGGGTACAAAGAATCTTTATTTAGCTAAAAAGATAAGTAATAGTTGATATTTTTTTTTGCAATGAGGCTTAAAAACAAGCTTATTAAATATAGAATCTCGCAAGATTGCAATTTCAGAGCATTGATTTTTGTTCTTGTTCTTTCACCTTTCTTAGGATATTTTTCCCGTCAAAATATCTGCAAAGAAAAACAAATCTTTAAATTCACACAATATCTTTACATACTTCTCCCATGATGAAAAGTTCCTACTATCTATTTATAGGGCGTTATTTAAGTTCAGAGTTTGATTTTACTCTCGAATTTCTTATAAATCTTTACGTATTTGAAATCAAATTTTAATTTATATTCCTGTGAAAATTAATTAGAATATATTAAAAAAGGGATGCAATTTATACATACACTACTTGAAGTAAATCTACAGGAAGTAATTTGCAGTTTATGAATACGATTTTTCTTGTAGTTATGTAGGTGTAAATTCCATAGTATGATATAAATGCAATACCATTCTTGCTCTTGTTTGCTTCTATTGCATACACTCTGAGTTTTCTTTACATTAGTTCTTGATTGAAATTTTTATGAAAGCAAACTTTTGCTCAAGCATACTAATCAGTTTTTTTTTGTTTGTTTGTCATTCCGCTTAAATTTCTCTTGGAGTGGCTGAGAAAATAAAAAATAAAAAAATGGTTGCCTAAATCACGTGAGCTGAAGAAAATTCATTAAGAAAGCATCAAGGAACTTAATACTGTAAACACAAGGAACTTATTTCTGTAAATGATATGTATTTTATATATATTTCTTTTTTATTCATTTATTGTTTGACATATTTTTCATTACAAGAAAATGGCTGAAATCGTTTTTATACTATACAAAACATCCCTCTTGCACAAGTCATTTACAGCAAACCATTGCCAATATTTTTATGTAGAACCATCGTTAGTTGCTTGGTTTGTTTCATGTATTTATTTATATGAATAGCTTATAATGTTTTTTTATTCTAAAAGGTTTAATTTCCTGAGTTTAGTTCTTCGTGTATGATATTAAAAATTTTTAAGGAAAATCAAGTAAAAGCACATTGATTTATCTTTATAAAAAGCCATAGAATTATGTTGCTACAATGCTGTCGAGGAGTAGCACTGTTGAGTTCGCTGCTAAGGGTGGACCACTCCTTTGAAAGTGTCCGTCAGGACGACATTGACAAGCTTGTTGATAAGAATCTTGACAGGTCACTGTAAATGTGTCGGAGGATAAGCAAATCTCGAGGTCAATCGAAAAGAGAGTCCTTCGAAGCGTGTTGGGGCGCCGTAGTATTGCAGCATGTAGAAGCGTTGTAGAGTATAGAAGCCTGTAGAAATGTCTCTCTAGTGTCTGTGAAGCTTATGTATTTCCCCTTTTGGTGTCGATTTAAGATACGTCACTTCCACAAAAGCGACACGTGAGGCAGAATCATTTCTATTTTCCCGTATACGAGATTAATATCCGGCTATTGGTCCAAGTCACCCCTCACGTGGTGGAATTTGAACCCGGATATTGGTATGGGAACTGCACCGGTCATCTCTCTGTCGGCTGGTTGAAGGGATGTCAAAGGTTGACTTGCCTTAGGACATAAGCGTCAGAGTGTTCGATCTAGGATACTTTACCACGAGAAATTACGTGACCGTGGAGACGTCACTCTTTCCCAAACAGGAAATGGATCCTTTGATGAAGACCACCGCAATGTTTATAGTATAGAAATTAAAATATTTTCACTTATTGTTATAAAAAGTTAGATATTTTTAGAACAAAGTGGGTGAGTGAGTAAATATTAACGTCCCTCGAGGGCTTTTGGGGAGGGTCTGCATAATTTTGAACCATGGTAAAGTGACGCGGACGACACCTGAGCAGGCACCCCCTCTCCTAACTACCACACCACGCCAACGGGAGGACGTTTGAGCAATCGACATATTTAACATGCATCGCGCCCCTACACGGCGGGTCTTCACTGGTACTGAGATCGAACTCATGACACGCTAGCCACGATCCGATGCCTAGACCACTTGGTTACCACGGCCACATTTTAGAACCAAATTTTTATAATAAGAATAAACTTGTGTTTTTAAATAACTAAACAAAATTTTCTTAGTAATTATTAGCCTTAAAGTTTTACCTGACTGGCGCGTTACATAAAAATATATTAAATACATTAAAAAAACTCGACAATTAAGAAATCTAAGATTTCTCTTATCATCTTCATCTTTAGCTCTTTTGTCAGGTTTTATCAAGAAAAAAACATTTTTTTTTTCAATATTGTGTTTGTCTTGACCATGTGTATAGTAATATTTTCTAAATAAATAAATTTAAAAAATCGGAAAGAAGGAAAAATTAAGTTAATAAAATTGCTGAAATGAATATATAACTCTCATAATGCTTAAATTGAAAACTAAGAAAGTAAAAAATACGAAATGAAATGTTACATATTGGCTGTTTTCATTTTTCACAACAATGCTCAAATTTCTGTTAAATATATTTAGATGATGCTACTTATGTTATGTGAATATAGTCTCTAAAAAGTAATAAACATTCAAGGACACAAATACACAGGTGCAATGGCAAATTAGAGTTTTTTACTGTTTGATAACGAATTTTTCCACATAGCCTTTATGATGAAATTGGGTTTTTTTTAATACTTTTCTCGCTTCTTCTACGCCCAACTTAGCTCTTTAATATATCTTTTATTACTGATTAATTCATAGTTATAGAATAAAATGAAAATTAATCTTCCGATAACTAATACAACTTAACAAAACGACCAGCTCAATTATAATGAAAGTTGAGGGAATTAAAACATACAATATGAGAGATCTATAAACAAGATTATTGAAAAAAGGAATTCTCGAAAAATAATTGTAGAACGTATGTGTATAGGTATTTTATCTGTTTTGCACCACTAAATTGTCACCATCAGCAGTATTAAGAGTAATTTAAAGATAGAATTAGTCTATTCTACAAATTATTTTAGGGAACACAGATACACACAGTCTCTCTCTCTCTCTGTATATATATATATATAATATATTGTTACGAATTTTGTATAAAATAATGTAAATAATTTGTATTTGGATGTGCAATGTATTTATATTACTCTATGCTATATTTATTTCATTATAGAATTGTAATATTCACAAGCAACGCGTCCCTTACGTTATGATGGCGATTCAATTAGAACTTGGCGAAATATTAGCGATAGAGACAAGTTGGCATCATTTTTGGCGTTCAAGTTGGCGACTTTAGTGATCAATTTGGTGACTATGTTGTCGAGTTCGGGACCCTCTGGATTCTTCTAGAAGTTTGTGGAGAAATCCACTAATTTTACGATCTATGACGCAGTGCATCTTTCTCAAAGTTTCGGCCACTGCTGTAAATAGAGCGATACTCGCCGCAACAGTCAGTCTATGTTTCAACCAGGAGTAGTAAGTCTGGTTTCAACAGCGAGTAGTGGGGTCTGGTTTTGACTAGCGATTAGTAAACTTACCTTGACCGTGAGAACTAGCGATTAGCTCGAATGTTTCAATATTACGAGTGGTGCTTGCGGATAATCTTTTACGTATGTGTATCTTAGACACTGATAATTGTGTCTGAGTGCTGTTGAAAGTGTGAAATCCTTCCTATATTTATTCTATGAGTTTGGGTGTTGAATCCTGTTTTTTTTAAGGATTGATTTACGACACTAAATACTCATCGCTCTTAAAGAATTTCCTTGTTGCTTACGACTGATTTTGAAGAAAATCCTCGAACCCCGATCATCGTAACAATATATATATATATATATTTTATATATATATATATATATATATATATATATATATATATATATATACCAGAGGTTCCAAACTTTTTTGTATCATAGACCCCTTGCCATGTTTTCGGTTTTGGGTAGACCCCTACTTACCTAAAAATGATATTTTGCAAATTTATCAATTTAAATGTCTTTGGACAGCTGTATATGAGTTATACTTACTTTAAAATATTTAAATTGCTAGCTGTAGTGAAGTATAGTGTTTAAAACCTAAGACACGCATGTTAATTAAATTAAATTAAAATTTAATCACACTGCTTAAAGTAAGTGTTACATAAAGTAACTGAGCAACAAACAACTTAACGGGAGAGTTGAATCTGGTACTTTCATACCAATTCTAGTACTTCTAAATTTGCTGATATCCGTTTCTACATTTTACTTTAAGATCTTCTTAGGGCCTATTCGATCAGTTCCTCTTGTAATATGACACTTGTTTTTCTTTCAATGTGACCATATTAAGTAATTACCTACTGTGGTATTTCCCTCATATATATATATAGTCAAAGCATTCTCAAACCTAGTTTCAAAATCTGAATAAAGGACATTTAAACGTTGAACGCAGGTTAAAATTTCCTTTTCCTGGCAGATTGTGTGTGACAAATTGAGAAACTAAGAAAATTCGGGACGTCCAATATTATACTCCTTAAAAAGGCAAGAAATTGATGGAAGAAATTATGGCAAGAAACGCCGAAATGATGATCCTTGTAACTGCAAATTAACTTCATTAAATTAGTAAATCAATATGTTAAACAGGTAAATCTTGGTTTCCACTAGATTAAATTTTCTTTTAAAATTAAAGTTATCATTTAGTATAATGAGAGTCACTATTTATAGACCCCCATTTACACCTCATGGACCCCCAAATTATTTTTTCACTGACGTGGACCCCCTGCATGTTGCCATAAACCCCTGGGGTCTACATAGACAACTATGGGAATCATGATATATACTATATATATTTTTATAATATATATATATATATATAGTCTCTCTCTCTCTCTGTATATATATATCTAGTTTTATGTTATACAACTAATTATGGGGATACATTATAAAAGTGTAATGCTGAACACTATGAAGGAGTAAAATATCACTATAGGTGGAAAAGTGCTATGCATCAAGTAGAAAACTTTTGAACAAGCATTTCAATCAATCGGACTGCGGACATTGTCTAGTGGATGCTTTTATGCGTGATGATTTCTAACGAATCGATAATTTTGTCTTAACAGTTGCATACTGTTTTCTATATAACTACTTTAGCACTTCATTAACTATTTAAATGTTATATTTGCCATATTGAGCATTCTCGAGTTATCATGCTGCTCTTAGAATAATTTTTTTTTTAAACAAAATCTTTTTTTTTAATTTATTTATTATGTTTCAAACTTTACAATTCCATGAAAGTATTTTTGACTTCAGTTTATTTCAGGAATTTTTCAGTTAGTGTGCATGTAAAGCTAGAAATATTTTTAGGTGGAAGGCAATAATATTTTTTTTATTACGAGTGTATTCCCTTTTACTGCATTTAAACATAAATATTCAGCGTATTTTAATGATACCTAGTAAGTAGAACACCGAACAATTTTCCATCTTGTTTCTCTGTGTTAATTTTACTCCTCCCTTTTTTATGGACACTTACGTCTTTTTATACCTTTTTTTAATGACATGTTCAGTAACTCAGCAAAATTTTCAGATATATTCAAGAAACTGCCTGTGACTTATCATCTGCATTTAGAAATTTAGAAAAACTCAAATGTTTAATGATTTTTAATGAGTATTATTATAGTAGGCCGGTGCGTATGAAGTGTTGAATTTTTTAGTGAATGCATAAGACTACATAAATCTTTTTTCAAAAGCTGTTTATATTTAATCAAATATGCACCATTTCTTTAATATATATATTCCAAAAAGATTTTAATGAATAGCTGCCTGTCTTAAGTTAATTCTAATCATTAGAAACAATAAACTCTAATATGGAATTTCTCAGACTGTCTTCATTTTCATGCTGTGTAGACTAAAAAAAATTCTGAATGTTTCAAAAAATGAAAATTTGTTGGAGGATATAGATCCAGTGAAAAAACTGAATGCTGCAAAATTTTGTATTTTAATTCATTTAAATTCGCTATTGCATTGTAAGACGTACGCAGCTAATTGTTTTCGTGAAGTATTGGACCATACCGATTCATAAGTGATGGGCGATTAATTTTCAATTTCTCATCCACGTAATCAATGTACCTGCAGTATGATAGATACAGCTGGATTCGTTTCCACAAATGCTTTCAGCGCATTACTTTTCACAGATTTTGATTTTTTGTTCTCTTTTTGCTGAACACTTGAAGTGCATTGATGTTCCGTTGGTCACGGATTAAGAGACAGAGATACATTTACGTTGTACCATAAAGCAAAACAAGATGTATTCGTGATGAATCTCGTAATTTTGAGCCTCGGTCAAGACGACACCTGAGCTGTCACCATCCACTCCTAACTACCACCAACAGAAGGATATTGAACCTCGACAGATTTAACGTTCATTGGACCCCTCCTTCTACACGTTGGATCTTCAGTGGCACTAGTCTCGAACTCATGACACTCCGCTACGATTCAAGAACCGCGGGTGTTCTTTAGAACAGTAAAAGAAGAAGAAGAAAAAAAGAAAATTGCGCATAAAATATTATAAAAACTTATAATAGAACAAAAAGAGCTTGCAAGTCTTAGAGCTTGAATCTGCCAAGTTCAATAACAGGCTACAAATCAAGGAATTGAGATTTTAAAAATTAATATGGCAAAGAGCTAACAAACGTACTCTCCAGTGAAACAAGAAGTTAC
>BMAO01016561.1:0-46460 GCA_019973975.1 Trichonephila clavata
GGTTTGAAACTTTTTATACATTTTTTGAAATGTATGTTTTGTAAAACTGTGCATGGACTTAGCTCTAACATGTTTAGTACTTTTTCTAAAAAATTTCAAAAAAAAATAATGTTTTTTTGAGAATTTTTGAAAGTGTTTAACTATTAAAAAAATTAATAAAAAATTAAAGAGCTACAGCAGAAAAAAAAATCCATGTACAGTTTTATGTAGTACATTATAAGGTACTTGGAAACAAGCCTTTGAAATAAAAGAGGCATATTTAAAAAAGCCTAAGAAATTTAAAAAATGTTTAAAACCGTTCAAAAAATTTAAATTTTACAAACATTTTGAACAAATTTAAAAATTTTTGTATGGAATTATTTTTAAATATTAACCTTTATAAAATGCAATTAAAACCAAATATCAAATATTAAAAATAAAAAAAAATTCTGAATGTGGTATTATATGACCTTAAAGTCAAAATTTCGGAGTCCATTGCTAATTGCCATAGTGTTGGTTCAGAGCGAGACTTCAGTCAAATGAAACCACTCAATGGACTCAATTCATCTGACGTCATAAACACATGATAATACGTTCAACAAATTTCCACGTATTTGATTCGACTGAATATTTTTGCAGTATTTTCGGATTTGCATCTACTATCATATAATAAAATAAATTCTTTCTTTCCTTTAACTTAAAATTTTTTTTTTATTTTTATGCATTGGTAATAGCTTTATATATATATATATTTAAAATTTCACGTTAATATTTCTTTATTTTTATTGCAAAATTACAATTTGTAAATTCTCGGAACTCCTATCGCTAAACTTAGTTGCTTGGCAATCGATTTCGGTCGTCAAAAAAATTGCAATCACCAAGGCCCCCCCCCACCCCCATTCTACACTTTAACCCTTAATTTTTAAGTATAAAGAGTTTTGCTCAACTGAACGATCCATAATTTTTTGAAACACAATGTGGCTGGCAAACTTATTTCTGAGCCTGAAAGAATACAAAAACAAAAAACACGAAGTCAAAGAGCCGAAGTATAAATCTAATATTGTAAACTAAATGTACTGTAAGCTACTATGTATATATTTAATAACTATACAAAAAGCAAAAGATTAGAAAATATATTAAAAATATTTTGAGTACTAAAAAATTGAAATATAAAATTTGAATGTAAGCAAAATCGACGTTAGCACACAACCACAAGTTTAATACGATTAGCTGTTATTGTTTATTTATTAATCACGTGGCAATCGCGATCGCAGCGTCCTCTGTTGATGAATCAACCCCATTGTTCAATGTTTCATAAGCATTGAAAGTTTTTTTGTCAAAGAGTAAATGAGGAGATAGAAAGAACACATAGGCGAAATGATATTCTTAATTTTTCGAATTCGATACCATTCTTTCGTAATTTAGTGTAATATAAAAAGGGCTCAAAATGTTGCACAATTTTATAAATATTGGAAAATTCTATTCACAAAAAAAGTAAAGCTGTACTTATGTAAATGTAAACTGTAAGTACGTTTAGTTAATTTATGTGTATTTGCGTGTGTGTGTTTGAAAATCTCTTTTAACAGTTACTATAAATTTAACCAAATCTCCTCAAATGTGCTGTTTTTTGTTTAGTTATTTAACATACCTCCTTTATTTTTTTACTGAGTTACTTTGTTTTAATATTTAGTTGCTATTGTGTCATTGTAGCTTAAAATCAAAATGGGTTTTATGGTGTAAAAATTAATTAAAAATTTTTTTTAATTAAATTAAATGTTATTTCCTAAAAATCGTCTTTTGTTATGCGTCTTACAGTAAACAAATTCGATATTTTTTAAAAGGCCATATTGCTTTGGTATACCAGTAATTTACGTTTTATTTTTATTAAAATAAAGCTCTAAAAATAAAATTCAAATCTAAAAATTAGCATTTTTTAAAATTTTTTTATTAGTCCTAACAACGAATAACAAAAGTTTTTGCGTAATAATTAAGGTAAACACACGTAATTTAAGGATATAATACGTAAGGTAAAATTCATTATCTTAATATAAATATTATGTCCACGCTAAGGAATATTAAAATCCTCAAAAAACGTTTCCTATAATTTACAAATACGTCAAAGATTCACAAAAATAAAATGATTGTTTAAATACTGAGCTTAAGGCATAAGAAAAACTCAGAAACCTTGCGCTCTGAAACTAAAACAAACGTACTCCAAGACCGAGATGGGTGTTAGTATGGTTTTATAATTACATGCAACACTTCAGTAATTATATTTTGCGATTTTACTGACGGCCGCAAACACATCATAATTTTAAAATCTAGCAGCTTTACTGGATGTTAACTCAAAGATAATAAGATAGCGATACTATCTGAGGATACGATTCCTGTACCAGTAAAATTTCATTCGGTCCGACATTTTAAAGTATTCTTTTGGGCAACTAGTGTCGTCTCTTTGTTGCGAAGTGGAAATAAGCTCCAGAGATTTGTTATGGTTCTTCTGAGTTTCTTAGCTATTATCTTGATAGCCAGGCTTTTGAACGTCATTAGTTGATTTTGAAAAATACCTTTTAGAAATTATTTTTACTTAAAGCACTAAAACAGAGGATTCTTTTACGACCTAAGTTTGGTGAATGAAAAATTGCACGCGTATGTTCATAGAAACAAGGCTGTTAAGTAATATATGAATAATGGAAGGGTTTCTAGAAAACGACAGGAAGTAGGCTTATCATCACTCGGCCTCGATTGATATTTTATGAGAAGTTTTAAGATTTTTATGTGTTTTGTTCTTTGATTTTTCTTATAGGTGACCATCAATCACAACTTACAGTTGTCTTAGTTAGCTAAAAATACAGAAGAATAAATATACAATTTAAGCAGACGGTGATTACTACTTTATATATATCTGTTCAAAAATTGTCGATTATTTTAAAGGTGGCATTTCGAAGCAACTGGACTTCGAAGCAAGTTACTGACCATTCTCCTCGCAATTTTGAAGTATGATCAAGGGACGAGATTTGAAATCAAAAGTACCAGAGCTGCTTTCCATTCTCGAAACTTATTTTATTGAAGCAAATTGTATTAAATAATATACACTGCTGGCCACCGTAAATGCAATACCAAGAAAGACAAGAGATAGCACAACAAAATTTATTTTGTAGATAACATGTTGACCAAGTATCAAATGATTCAATTTATAGACTTCTGTGAAGTGTGGTTCCTGCCAGAATCAGTAGCCAGAGTAGCCGCCATTGTTGGAGATAACCACTGCCACACGCCTCGGCATTGATTCAAAGAGACTTTGGATGTGTTCTTGGGGTACAGCAGACCAAGCAGCTTTCACACGTTGCCACAGTTGATCTGGTGTGGCAGCTGGGGGTGTAATCTCGGTCAATCGTTGAGCAACAATGGACCACATGTTTTCTATTGACGAAAGATCTGGAGAGTGAGCCGGCCAGGGAAGCAATTCCATCCAGTTATTGACGAAGAACCTTTGGACAATGCGTGCCACGTGTGGTCGCGCATTATTCTGTTGAAATATGGCTGACAGATGCGTGACTCGTCAGTAAAGACAACTTCATTCCATTCTGCCACCCACATCCTTCTTTCATCACACCATTGGCGGCGGAAACGTCTGTCGTTATGCGTCAAGGGTAGACCAAGCAATGGACGTCTTCCGGACAGACCACTCTGCTGTAAATGGCATCGAATGGTACGCGCACACACTGAATGATGCGTTACAGACTCAACGTGCTGTGCTATGGTTCGCGATGTGACTGAGCAATCTGTCACTGCCATGCGCACAATTTGCTTTTTCTCACGTGAAGTGGTGCACTGAGGTGGATGCGATGGACCACGTCGGTCCCTCGTACCCTCCTTCATCCAACGGTCACATATCCGCATTACAGTTCTTTGTTTTCGTCCTACGCGACTATCGACTTCCTTGAAAGATAATCCACCATCTTGGTAGGCCACTATCTTTCCTCTGTCGAACTCGGATACTTGATCAAAAGCTGATCACTGTTTTCTACGAGACATAAATGATCGTTTTTTGAAAAAACCACAAGAAAAACACAATTGCCGAACTTGAAATCGTCGAAATCTCCAAGCCTTAAATAGCGCTTTGAGGTAGCGCCACAGGCGTGCGTGATGTGTGTCTGCGCTGAAATTCTAATCATTTGCATATCTCACCTCCGCTAATGCATGTTGTAAATTCCATGTTATTTGAGTGCTTCTTTCATGGTGTTGCATTTACAGTGGCCAGCGCAGTGTATATAGTTATTATTCATAGAATATTTTTTGGGGCTTACTAAGTTATGAATTAGGAGAAAAAAATGAAATATATTACATTATTTTAATTAAAAAATAATATATACTTTACCTAATTCAAAGAATATATTATCCTTTCATTAAAAAGTATTGTCCTTTTTTAAACTATTATTATAACATTCCAAAACATATATTCATTCTACGTTAATCAACCGTTTCTCTCTTCTAATTTATCTTTATTAATAGCACCATGAAAATATTTTGAAATATCTTATAATGTAGCAGAAAAATTTTCCGCTAAGACAGAGAATTTATACCATACGACAAAAATAATTTACAAAAAAAAAAAAAAAAAATTTGAATACATAAATGAAGCATACAGAGTTTGCAAATACCTTTAGTATTCTTTCCCGAAAATATTTTAATGCATTCTTTAATGCTTCTTATTCTAGCTAGTAAAATATGCAAATGATTTTAAAATGTCATTTTGTGCCTATAGTATATTTTGCGCATTTATGAAATTTATTACTGCACTGTTCTTTGTTACTCATGAAACTAATTGGAAGTTAAATAACTAGAAGGTCTTGGGATATAATTTTTATTTGACTACTATAGTTTGTAAACCTAAGCAAACATGAATTTCTTCAAAATACAAATTGCGTTGCTTATAAAAATAATTCAGGCAATTTTGACGTCATAGTCCCCATTTATGGCATTTCAGAGGAGTATGAGTTACTAATTTTGCCATTTTTTTGCAACTCTTAGAATAACCAATGATAAATTTTTAATTTGCGGTATGCTCCACAAATATAAATGACTTCACATATAAACTTATTTTTCTCTATTTCATGAGCTACGAATAAAGTGATTATTTAATGTATTGTTACGAATTTTGTGTAAATATTGTAAATAATTTGTATTTGGATGTGTAATACATCTATATTGCTACATGTTATATTTATTTTATGCTAAAATTGTAATATATTTACAAGCAACACCATCCCTTCCGTTATAATGGCGATTCAATGGGAACATGGTGATAGAGCCAATTTGGCGAGTTCGGTACCCTCTAGATTCTTCTAGAAATTAGTGGAGAAATCCACTGATTTCACGATCTTTGATCTATGACGCAAGCGGATTTTTCTCGAAGTTTCCGCCGGGCTCATAAATAGAGAGATGCTCTCCAAAACGATTCAATATTGTTTTGACTAGCGATTAGTAAACTTGCCATGACCGTGATTCCCGATTAGCTCGGCTATGCTTGTGAATAATCTTCGTATATATTAGATACTGATAATTGTGTCTGAGTGCTGTTGATGGAGTGAATACCTTCTGAAATTTATTCTGTGAATATTGCTGCGCATCCTGTATTTCCGGGATTGTTTTTGCGACAATAAACTCTCTTCGCTCTTAAAAAACTATCTTGTTTTTTGTGACGGATTTGCATAAAATCCTCGAACCCCGATAAACTTAACAGAATTAACATCCAACAAAGCCACAGAATATTTGCATTCAATTTGCATTTTAACATCTTTAATAACGGTTAATATCATAAAAATTAAACTTAATACTTTTTCTAATTGTAATATTTAAAATATACACTTGTAATATATATCTAAAAACTGGTTTTCATCAACGATCCAAGAAAATTAAATATAAATAATTTACATTAACACCAACATACTTATTAGTAACATCTGATTGCGTTATACAATAGAAATGCATGCTAAAAAGAATAAAATGTGAAACATATATTTCAATAATGAATCATTTTCACTTTCTAGAAGCAACTTTTCTAAATAATCCAATACAAAAGCTCTTCAAAATTATACTAAATAGTATCCAGTTCAAAGTTCCTTCCCTTTTTAACATATCTAAGTACGGATCGCAATTGTTGCATTACAGTGAGTTAGCGACTGATATTCTAATTTTCATCTGGTGTACGATGCGTGTAGAAAATGATGCGTAAGGGAACGATATAATTGCTTAACCATCTGCCACTCTTATAATTCTAACTGCAACTGGTAATGGCCATTAGCTGCGGCTTCCCTGGATCACCTGTTGACTGCAGAGCGACGTAAACAATCATCAAATATGCAAGTGACTAGTGAAGCCCATACTTGTTTCTGTCGACATCATTCACGAGAGTCAGTGATATTTATGCTTTAGCTATTGATCAAACAACGGTTCATTAAGGTTAGATAAAGTGCCAATGTGTGAGCATTTATTAGCTGTTTGTGTATTTATTGAGAAATGATAACACACTGACGTGTTATCTCTGTTGAGTTCTTTAACTCTGAAATATATTATACAGTTCTTACGGAGGTGTGCGATCTATAAACAAATAAGCATGAGGTTTTCTTTTTCGTAATGATTTGTTAAAGAGGCATCAATATTGTAAACAAATATTCAATATAAATAATATAAGCTTAAATTCATGCACAATAGGCAATGTTGATGTGTTTTCAATCATTAGGCATTCTCAAACTCTTTTTTTTGTTTGGTACAGAAAACCCGGATTTGAAAACATATCATAATGAAAACTAAACACAAAGCATAATGTCTCTATAATCTTGAAAGATTGAAACCTGTTATATGTTTATATCTGCCTTGAAATAAACAAGAAATATAAAAAAATAATGCCAATTCCTACTTAGGTCGCAAAAGAAAAGTTTTATTTTAGTTACTTTTTATTAAAAAATTACAGTTAACAAATAAATATGTATGTACGTATGACAGAATCGCAATATTAAGTGACAAAACAGCTTTTAAATTAACATTAAAACCTTTTTAACCACATTAAAATTGTAATTAAATTTTTTAATAAAAGCTGAATATGATAGATAAGAATCTAACTAGCATATGATTATTTAGGTTAAGTTAAATCTTCATTACAAATTTTACAAAAGCTTTTTGATCCAATAGTTGCTGCCATCTAGAAGATTAATATCGACTAAAATTTATCTCTTAAACTATAATTAATTAATTAAATTTAATTAATAAATTAATATTTAGAAAAAACTGTATTAACATCAAGTGTTATCAACTACAAGTTTAAAAACGTATTTGAACTTGAGTAGATGAATAAAAAGTATTTTATGAATGATTGAAAATTTGAACAAATTATATAAATTTATATAGGAAAGTGTGAATTAATAGTAAAAATTGAAAAAAATTATAAACACATGAAAATAAAATTTTAATATCTAAAATCTTAAAATTTTTTTAAAGAGTTGTAAAAATGACTTTTGGTATCATTGTTTAAAAAAAAACTGAAAGCAATTTATTAAATTCTAAGAGTTAATATATATCCCAGTGAACTGAAATTGCTAAATATTTCGTTCTACCTCTGTATGGGGAATAACTCATAAAGTTATTTTAGAAGTAAAATAATTATTGTAGGAGTAAGTAAATAAAATCAACTCAGTTTTTAATTTTTAAAATCATTACATGTTTACGAAAAAGAATGAATTCAAAAATTTGTATTGAGACCAATAACGGAAAAATTTAAAATACTCTTAGGCTAAAAACTTCATTTTCCTATCAGAATATTGTTATTTTAACTAATGCAAATTTTTCATTTATTCGAAAAAAATTTAAGTAGTGCAAATTTTTTAAAACTACTTTTTAAACTTTGATGTTTTACTACTGAAAGGAAAAAAAGAACAATATACTTAATGTTTAAAAAATATTGTTTTTATAAACTTATTGTTTCTTGTTTAAAATAAATTTTTCTGATTTCTCAAATATAAATGAAACTACAGACAATTTTATTCTAAAGCAATTGATACAATTACAATTGACTTTATGTAATCTTATAGCAAGAAAATTACGAGGGTTGTCCCAGAAGTACCCGGCCTGACCAAAAGATTGAAGCAGTTGTTTAAAAAATACCTCTGTATTAGAAGGTACGCAATCGATAACGCATATGTTTTAAATTTGAAGACTCCACGTTGTTTAATGGTTGTTTGGCAGCCATCAATAGTGAACGTTTTCAGTGAATTTGTGAAAATGAAGAAAATTGGTCCTCGTTATATGATATAATTCTTTTATTTGAAAGGCCTCAGTTCAACCATTACAAAAACTGAACTAGATTTTACTCTGGTTGTGTGTGTATGAGTCTGCTCCTTCATTTACAAAAGTAAAATATTGGGCAGCAGAGTTTAAACGAGACCGTACGAGCTGCTAAGACGAGCATGACAGTATTAGACTAAATGAGGCGCCGACTCCAGAAATGGCGAAGAAAATCACAAAGAGGTACTGGAAGATCGTCGACTGAAAGTGCGCGAGCTAGCAGGCTGAGTAAGCATTTCGAAAAGTTCGGTACATCGCATATTATCTGAAAATATAGACATAAGAAAACTGTTTGCAAGATGGGTGGCGCGTTTGCTCACAATCGAGCAAAAACAGTGTCGTGAAGATGTTTCAGTTGAGTGCTAAGTGAAGTTTCACAGCAACAAAGCAGAATTTTTGCACCGTTTCATAACCATGGATAAAACATGGGTCCATCACTTCACATCCAAGACAATAGAACAATCAAAACAATGGATTGAAACGGGAAATTTGGCTCCAAAGAGGGCGAAGACCGGTCTATCTGCATGCTAGGTCATGGCGTAGGTTTTTTAGGATGCGCGTGGTATAATTTTCATTGACTATCTTGAAAAAGTAAAAACTATCAACGGTGAGTATTGCGCGAATTAATTGCAAAGTTTGAGGGAAGAAATAAAGCAAAAACAGCAGTGTTTGACTAAGAAAGCGTTGTTTCATCAAGATAATGCACCTGCTCAGAAATCCGTTATTGCAATTGCCAAAAATAATGAATTAAAGTTTGAACTGCTAATTCATGCAACCTGTTCGCCAGATTTAGTCCCCTGAGATTATTTTACATTCTCATACTTGAGGAAAGGGCTCAGTGATCAAAGATTTTCCAACGATGAAGAAGTGATGTCGGCAGTGTTAATGGCTATTTTGAGAAGCTAGGCAGTTATTATAAAATGGGTATCGAACATATTGAACATCGCCGGGAAAAGTGTATAGAGCTGAAAGGAGATTATATATATTTTTTTCCAAAATTGTTGTGTTTTCTTTGTTATGTCAGGTACTTCTGAGACCACCCTCGTTATATTTTTAAAACCAATGTCTATTTTCCCAGTGATACCGTTTTTCGATCATAGTTTTTAAGATATGTTATAGCACAAATCATATTGAAGAATTGCTTAAACAGATTAGAAATTTTAAAAAGACAAAAAATTTATTTACTATCGCAAATGCTTTGTATAGATAGATACATTTTGCTATAAAGAAAGTAGAGAAAAATGCGAAGTAATACTTATTGAAAAATAAATTAAAACATAACAAAAATATTTGTAATTAAAATATTTCATTGCAAGTACATTTCTGTTTTTTAAAAATAAATATTTATTGACGATTATTTATTTTGTATCTTTTAAAAAATTTATAATTCAAGAGCATTATTCCAAAAAAAAATTTGTTTTTCGTTTTTTTTTGTAAAAAATGTTTCTCTCATTCACATTAACATTCCATATTCATTCCAATTTAATATTATAATCTCTATCTTTTACCTCCTTATTTCATGGAGGACAAGTATATATATATATATATATATATATATATATATATATGTATAATCCAGACATTTACTTTTATTTTAAAGTTAAAGCTGTAAGTTCAAATCCACACACAATCTTAACCTATGGTCTCTAAATTATTCAAAAACTTTTTTTCCCGCAAAGATCTTATGCAAATCTCGGAAATCCGAAAGACACTTTAAAGAAGAATTGAATTTTAAAGCTCTACTCACAAGATAAGTGTATCACCAAGTCAGATAAAATATTCTATTTCCATCTCAAACTTTTGAAATATTTCTTGTTCGAGGAGGAAAGTTGACTGAAGAATTTTGGTTCTTGAAGTTTGTGAATGGATAGTTGAGGAATTTCACATTTTTGAGAGAATGTAGGTATATTTTTGAGATAAGAAACACTTAAGTCTTACGTCAATAGTGTTAAAATGGTATATTTTGTATTAGTTTTTAGTATTTGTAAGTCCTTTTTAAAAAATGCCTAAGGAATTTGTTTTTTATTTTGTAGTTACTTTTATAATTGTGTCACAATAGCCAAATATAAGAAATCCCTGGTTGCTCGAACTTATATAATTTTGAACTACATATGTTACTTTAAAATAATTGCTTTAAGTAAACAGAATTTTTATACTTGTTAAACGTTAAAGCGCTATTGAAGTTGTAAAAAAAATATGCTTTTTACAATTTAACCGTATTTAATGAATTCAGAAAATAATTCTTTTATATCAAAATTTTTACGTTAAAGCTATTCAAAGTGTACAGGTTTTTATGCAAAAACTCTTTACTTATTATTTATATAATTTTAATACGAATGAATTGAATGCTGAATTTTTTGGGTTATGACATTCTGATGATAAAAAAATTGGTACTTATGTATTATCGCAACAATGGCCAACGTTCAAGATAATTCGCCAAGTTGGCGACCCCGATTTTGCAAGTGTTGTATGCTCTGAATTGGCAATCACGGGCTTCGTTTCATATTGTCACCAATAGTTTGCGATAATACATCAATACCAAAAAATGTCGGTACTTACATATTATATCGTCGAATAATTTCGTCACACAAACGAATAGACATCGCTAATTAAAAAATTATCTTCAAATGTTGTCGCCGTTATTATTATTACGTTGTAATGTACTCGGGAACAGTTTCCATTGTTGGCTGCATATCGTTGCATTTGGAGACGTCTTTTGATTAGCCCCCAAAAAGGTGTATTTATTACCATCACTGTCTATTTGTTATCATTTTAGGAAAAGAAAGAGGTACTTACGTATTATCTCAACCTATTGCCGACATTATATGAAACGAAGTACGTGATTGTCAATGCAGAGCGTCGACACATAGGAAATGGGGGTTGACAACGTGGCGAGTTATTAACAGAGTTCGCTATTGTTGCGATAATACGTAAGTACTGAGCTAAGAATGATATTGGAGCTCAATATATAAAAAAAATTACTTTGAAACCTACTTGAATTTTCAGGCATAAAATTTTTAATGAAAGGAAACCTCGAGCTCTACTTTGCTGGAGTGAGCAAGTTTTCACTTGTAATGATAACCATATTTAGTCTAAAAGTATAGATTAGGGAGGGGGGGCTTTGGATTTGGTGATTTTTATCTAGATATTATGGTGAGATAAAGAATTCATTCTGGAAGACTGTATGCTTTGGTAACTCTTTATGCAGAAAAGGTCATGTGTTCTTTTTAATAAGTTGCTATGAGTTAATTAAAAAAATTGCGGACGTTTTCACACACACACAACACGAGCAGACGATTTTCACACAAATTAATAAATCCATTTTTATTTTAGTCTTCATTTCGCATTTGGATTTCGTCTGTAGAGGATATTTTGAACTTTTCTCCATTTTTTTATTCGATTTTCCTGTTTTTCGTTTTTTTTCTTCGACTTATCCTGAAGAGTACCTATGTGTGAAAGATATCATTTTTGCTGTTTGTCTTCTATGATTTGGAACCAAAAGGGATATTGTCTGTAAAACAGGAGTGTATGGAAAACGGATTGATTGTTTCAAATGCTGAATATTCGGTTTGAAAGAAAGCAATGCGTTTGATTAAAAGAATTTGAGTGCTGGATACATTGGGAATGCCGAAAAGTAGGAGCGAAAGCGCATCGTCTAAAAATATGTGTAAGGAAGAATAGCTGGTTCGAAGAAAGTAAGCCGACTATGCGTGAGATTCTGATGCTGACGAATATGTGGGTGCGAAAGTCAAAACGGGACTTTCTTTTTCGAACATAATGCTTCGAAGAAAACATTTAAGGATTGGATGAGTTTTTGCAAAGAGTTATGTATGGAAATGTATGGGAAAGAAATTTACTCTCCTTTAGCGGGTAAGCCGTTTTCTTTAACATTCTAATTTACAATTTCCTTTTGCTTAAAAAAGCTCAATTTTTAATTTTATGCATTAATGATAGCTTTATAAATATTTGTTTTTTTTTATTTCACATTAATATCTCTCCATTTTCATTTCAAAATTACAATTTGTAAATTCTCGGAACACCTATCGGTAAATTATGTAGCTGGGCTATCGAATCCGGTCGCCCCAAACACCTATTGCTAAATGACGTAGCTTGGCGACCTATTTCGGTCGCCAAAAGAAATTGACATCACCAAACCTCCCCCCTCCCATTCTACACTTTAAACCAAATGTGATATCCTTTCCTAAATGTGCTCGTCAATGAGTTAATATTTTAATTTCTTCGCATTATTCGTACTATAATGACAGTTTATTAAAATTTCATACATAAAAATATTTTGATTGAATGGTTTACTTAAATAAATTTATTAGATCTATATATTAGCTCTAGGATTTTTACTTACTAATAAATATCTAATTTTTAGTCAAATTTTATTTTAAAGTTATAGTTTATTAATAATCTGAAATGATCTGTTTTTTTTTTTACTTTTCAAAAAATGGTGAAGTTTCTACTTCATGTTATAAAATCTTTTGATAATTACGTATTATGGCAACAATCGCCAACGTTCCAGATAACTCGCCAAGTTGGCAACCTCAACCACGTCCCCATAGAGCTGACATCGTCGATGACTACCTGGAGAGTGAAGGGATCACGCGTATGGCATGGCCAGCACATTCGCCCGACCTTAATTCAATTGAAAATCTTTGGGATGCTTTCGGCCGTTCTGTATCCTTACGTTTCCCACCTCCAGCCACTCTTATTGAGCTGGAAACTGATCTACAAGAAGAATGGCGATTGCTTAATTCTGCGGTGGTTGACCACCTAATTAAAATCATGGTCAGAAGGTGTAAACTTTACATACAGATGAGGGGGGGATCACATACCCTATTAATGTCCTTTTTCATTTTATGCTGTTTATTTTCACTTTATACATAATTCTGTTGAAGTCTCCAATATGATATTATCTGATAACTTACAAAAATTTAGTATTGTTTTCATTTCTGTATATAATTATTGATATTTTGTTTTATGTGTAAATATATATGCTACTTTACTGCCAAATTTTGTGTCAATCAAAGCGGTATTTGTTGATTTTTTGCATTTTACATCTTCGTGCTTAACTTTTGGAAGTGAGTGTACAATGTATAAATTTACTTAAAACACACCCTTTTAAAATTTTTGTCCAATCATTATATTATCTTTATCTATCTAAATCTCCTATAAATGTATATAAAATATTTTCTGCACATTTGACTTACATATGCCTTTCAAGTTGTTACGATAAGGCTAATCTTCTGATCCAGATACTCTTTTCTGACAGACATCAAACTAAAAACATCTCTGAATAGTGTGTGTATGCATATGCTTACTGAGAGAATATTCTCGGGAAAATTTCCGCTTTCATATTTGACACTGAAAAGGCCATTGTTGTAAATATGGCTATTAAGACCTGCTAATTGTGATAATTTTCATTTTTATAAACGATACTCGAACTGTTTCAAACCGGAATGTGTTTGTATGTCGTGTAAGAATTTCTTTCCACGAAAATATTTTCTTTTCATAACATTTATAAACATCGTGCACCACACAATGTATCACACGGGGGCTTACATCACAAAAGAAAGAAGGAAGGATTACAACACAAGTATACATGCATTTTCGTAGATTCAAACTTAGGACCTACAGCACCGCAGTCAATGTCACTAATCACTATAGCGGATGGGCGGCTTCCATGAAAATATTGTTTTACGAATATCAAACTGGTAAAGTTTCTCTACGGTATGCGTTCGCATATGATGAATAAGATTTTATTTCTGCGAAAACTTTCACTAACACATACACCACATTTCTCACAAGTATACATGCGCACCTGGTTTATAAGACGTTAATATTTCGTCGAGATACATCATATTGGATTGGTGATGTAGTATGTGCTAGCCTATGCAGTTTGAAGTTTGTTAGTTGAAACATTTAATTATATACTAGCTGAAATGCCCGTTCTTCGCACGGGTTAAGTTTTAAAAACAAAAATTTATCTATTATAGAATTATAATATTTTTAGTGAGGGTAAAACCCTGTATAAAAAGTAGTATAACCAAAAGTTAAAAATATTTTTTTTCAAAGCAAATATAAATAAAAATTACAGAAAAGTGATAGCAGTAGTGAGTTTCTGCTATGGGAACTATGGGTGAAATAACCTGCAATAGATGAACTGAAAGAAAAAAATTAATGATAAACTGATTCACTAAATGCTATCATAAATAAGAAATATTAGGAAGCCTTCAACTGAAAAAAAATTAAATTAGCATTGCACCCATACCTCATATAATACTATCTAACATCTCTGTAATACATCTAATATACAGTATTAGATGTAATTAAATACTAAAAGCCTTTAATTAGTATGAACTAAAATCAAAATCTAACTAAAACAGGTCCCGTTGAAATAGTTCAGAACAAACAACAGTACTGAATGAAACAAATAATAAACCATGTTGCTAAAAATTAATTATTGAAACAATACTTTTTTGCAACATTTCTATTAAAAAATTATTATTTGATTGCAAAGAGCAAAAGAATGAGTACATAAATGATAATATCTATAATGATAATTGAAATATATATATCCTATATGGACAGTATAAAATAAAATATGCATATAATCTCCAAGAAACTATTTGAGGAACAGATAATCAGAAGCAACGTTAAAACCATGATAGCATGATACGTAAAATCATTTCAACACTGAATTTTAAGAAATCCAGAGGGAAATATGAGAAAATCTTTTCAAGATGCATCTTTTTTCTGTGCAAAAATTTTTATGATCACAAATGAAACAGTTTTCTGATTTGCAAGATTACCAGAAGCAAAGTTAAGTCATGACGAAAAATCTGGTCAAAATGGAATTCAAAAGAAAATATGAAAACATTATTTCAAGGTCACCTTATCATAGTTCCAGCAAATAGTTTTTTGTTAAGAAAAAATTATGCTTTTTTTTCATTTAAAACAAAAATGAGTTCTTTTCGGTCATAGAGACCCAAAAGGCAAAAAACAGCGATACACAAAAACATTCTGGTTTCTCATAAATAGGAAGCATTATCTTCACGATATTACCAACATGTTAATAGCAATTAGTTTGAATTCAGTGTCATTTTCTTTCTGTTATATTTTAAGCAATATTCTCTACATTGAACAAAATATTGAATATGCCGATGAAGGAATTATTATTAGGAATGATGAATATTTATCTTCAACGACAGAAATTGGCATAGATATGTAAAACATGTAACATTTATGTGTAAAAAATGTATACAATCAGCATGAAGAATGATTATCAGAAGGAAAATTACTTTGAGCATTTAATCACATCCATAGTTTCCGTGTTAATCCATAATTTTTCGAACATAGGTTTTTTTTGGTGAACAAATGGACATGACAAAAAAAAAAAATTCTGGTAAGAAGTGAAGGTGTAGTTTCATTGATTGTAAAAAGGAAAAAAACCCTTTGATATTTGTGTCATGAATAGGTAATCATGATCTATGATTCTGTTTACAAAAGGTCTACCAAATTATTGTTCGGCTGAAAAATAGACTTTTGAGTCTTTGTATCACATAATTACTGTACCAACAATGATACGCAAGAAAAGGATATAGTTCAGAAAAATAAAACTGTGACACAGAAATAGGAATTATAACATCATTTAAATTAAAACGTTATCTAAAACAGAAAAAGTAAGCCTTAATTTTGATAAAATTGCCATAAACAGTTTTGAACAACAAAAAAACACATTACAGAAAATCTTAAATATTTAAAATTGAAATAAAAGAAACAAATAATATAAAAGTAACCTTACACATAGTATAGAAATTATAATATTATATCAAACCAAAAGATAAATAAATTAAGATTTGATGAAACTACCATAAGCAAAATCTTATACGTGAATAGAAATTCTAACTTAAAATCACAATATTGACAATCTGTTGATCTCAATTAGTTTGAATTGAGTGTCATTTTCTTCACGTGCATTTATCTACTTTTTTGTGTTACAATGGAAAAATATGGAATCTGCTAATTAAGGAAAAGGACACTTATGTATTGGCGTTATCACAGCAAAATTTGCACCACAATATCAAAGTAACAGATTCTTATGTGTCTTATATGGAAAAAATCAAATTTTGGTGAAAAATAGCCACTTTGACTGCGGTGATGACTTAGTTTCACGCTATATATAGCCCAAGTACAACTGTATATTGATAGTATCACTCTAATTTCAGTTTAACAAAAAGAAAACCTCATATATAAATAAAAATTTGTATTAGCCTTTGTATTCTTACGTATTAGCATCACCACAGCCAAATTGGCGCTAAGCAAATCACGCTATATCCACCAAAATCTGACTAATTTTTTTTAGCGCATTTTTCACATACTGTAAAAAAAGCGCTATTAGCACGCAAATTTCGTCTTCGTTCTATATTTTGTCGTACCTGTTTCTCAGCCAATAAGCAACCGATTGACCTTGGTTTTTCCGCATTTGTGCCCTAGATGAGCCGAATCACATTTAAATTAATTTTTTTTAAAGCATAGTACACACACACACACTACTTTTTGTTAGTAAAAAGTTCATTAGTTGCATTATTGTAAAATACAACATGTGAAAACACGCTAAAATTACTTGGCCATGCCAATGATTGATATCTTGTTTAATATAAAAACACGCAAGAATCTTTGTTATTACTGCTTAGGACCCAAACGGTTAAGACTGTATTCTGATAGGAAGATGCATCGGTCTTCCAGCTAAACAGGTTATATATTTTGTCAATAACTAAATTAGTTTAATATACATTGTTTTACCTTATTTTTGGTATGATTATTCCGAACCTTTATCTGGGTTTAGATTTAATTCTGTCATTTCTTTTCAACTTAAAAATTTGATTTATTTTGTATGTAGTCAATTGTAATACCTATTTTGATTTAAGGCTGTGTCAGGTTTATTATTTTATTTTCATTTTGACCTTTATATGTATACATTTGATTCTTCTGTACTGTTTCTGGTTTTAGATTTTATATAGTCATTTTTTCCCAGCTTAAGAATTTCTGATGACTTAAGTGTTGCTTTCAAAAATTTCGATTCAATATAAGAAGAAACAAACTCATAGGTATCCAAGTTTTTGCCACTGAACCTCATGTTTTTAACAGTTTGAAAATTCTCGCCAAAATACAGCAAAGAGATATCCCTTATGAAAAACCTAGAAACCGAAAGAACAGAGTTCAGACAGCCTGTAACTCAGAAGCGGAGCAGTAAGTCCTAGGGTTCAACATGGCAGTTTTATACGCTTCGCCAGATGAGTAGTTGTTCAATTCATGATCAAGTGTAAATACCTTAAATCTATTCCAGTTGTCGATAATAAATGAACAGCCCGTCGAACAATAATACTGGACTGCACACAACAAATAAGAAATTGAACTGAAGAGACAGAAGTCATCACCATCATTTGGGCAACTTGGCAAGGGGATGTATCATACCTAAAATTCAATAGCTCGTATACTTGGGTCATTGTTTAGAACAACATATTAATCAACATTAACAATTGAAAATAATTACCTCTAATGGTAGTTCATAAAATAAACGTGGCACTTAACCTAAAATAGTAAACACAACATTTAAACAAACATCTAAACAATCAACATTAACAACTGAAAACCATAAAAATGCATATTAAACCAATTCAATTTAGAATTACTGTAAAAAAAAATTATAACATGAATCCTCTGACCACAAAAAAAAATCAGAAATTCTGGAAGATAAATGACACAGTTTAATCTAAAACCAGAAACAATACAGAAGAATCAAATGAATACATGTAAAGGTCAAAATAAAAAAAGAATAATAAATGTGACGCTGCCTTAAACCAAAACAGAAATTACAATTGACTACACACAAATCAGAAATTTTTAAGCTGAAAAAAAAAACAACAAAATTAAATCTGAACCCATAAATGGTTCGGAATAATCATTCAAAATATAAGCAAAACAAAAGTGTATATTAAACGAATTTAATTTAGTTATTGAAAAAATACATAATAGGCTTAACTGGAAAACCAATGCATCTTCCAACTGTTATCTACTGTTACAAATTAGTGTTGCCAATCGGAAAAATAAAATTTAGAAAAAACATTTTCTTAAGATGATTTTTTTCGAAAAACAACTGTAATTCCTCCACTAAGAGTTAAAAAAGAGAATAAATACAACCATAAATAAGTATATTTACTATAAAATGTGTTGAAATTCCCCCAAAAAAGCTCGAAACAATAATTTTCGCAAAGTTATGACTTGGCATGGCTGATGACGTCATATCTCCTTTTAACTGAAAAAATCGTTTAAAAATTGAATTTTAAAAAAAATCTAAAGCGAATTTCGAAAAAAAACTCTTCGAGGTTAATAGCATAAACAAACCTATAATAGCTTTTTACAATGCCAAGTTTCATACTTCTGTATTGCTTAATTTCGCCGGAACAGCTGAAACACACACACACACAAACTCTTTCTTTTATTAGTATAGACAAAGCACTGAAAGGATTTATATCTTGAACGTGCTTTCTTGCACTCCGACAGATGGAGAAGAGTTCATTTCATGTATTTCAGTCTTCAAAGGCTTCTTACTAAAATACATACAGTGGACCTCAAAAGTGTTCGTACACTTGCAATTTCCTATAAAATTTAATGGTTTCGACTAATAAAAATTAATATATGGGAATTGTAATTTTTTATGATAACTGCAACTTGTTCTTAATGGAATGACATAATTAATTTTTTAAAAATTGCATATCTATTATTTAAAAAAATTTATAATCAAAAAGTTGCTGAAAAATTACGCCACAAAAGTCTTTGTACACTTAACAAAAATCCCAACATATTTTTAAATATTGTATTTATTTCTTAATTTATACTCAGTAGGACATCTTTTAGTGTTCACATTAACTTTTAAATGTCTTTGTATCGATTTAATCAGTTTTTTTTTGTAATTTCTGCATCGAGTTTATCTATGCTTCTGTGATTACTGTTTTTACTTCAAATTATGTGTATATATGTCATATTTTCTTTTCTTTTTAAGTAAAATTATCACCAAATATGCTCTACTGGGCTAAATAAACTGATTGAGGAGGTGTTTTCAGAATTTGGGTATAGTTATAGAGACACCAGCGGCGCACATTGAGGGCAGTGCGCTTGGTGTCATTATCCTGTTAAAAAATGAAATCGTCTCCATTATCCAAATTTTGGGTGGATAATCTGAAATTTCTCTTTAAAATATTTAAAAGAGTATAAAAGAGTAAAAGAGTATTAAAATATTTAAAATATATAATTCACAATACCATAAAAAATACCAAATTACATAATTTTGAGGCTGATTTACACCCCCACGCAAATGTATTTCTTGAATTGAAATATTTATTTCAAACAGTTTGCATAAAGTAGTATTCGCTAGCGTTAGGTAAAAAACATATTTTAAAAAGTTAATTTTTGAGTGAACAAAAATTTTTTTTTAAAGGTGTCTATTATTGAAAATAAATTAGAAATTTATATAAGTGAAGTCTATCTTATAGTGATGAGCATTTGAGTATAAATTTCCCACGTTGGAGTGGTGTGGAAGTTTGGAAATAAGAGCGATATCTCAAATGGGATAGTATCCTAACTTAAACCTGATTCAAATATTTTGGTGGATTGTTAATAGTTTTTGCACTTTTTTGAAGAAAAATAATTAACTCATTAATAAGGAACTGCAACTTACTTTAGTTGAATCGCAGATGGCAGAAACATAGATTTAACACAGTCAACTTGTATATTTTTAATAAAGAAACTTTTTTATTGAAATCCATTCAAAATTTTCGAAAGAACTTACTGAAGCATATAAAAAAATCAAAACTTTTCAGAATTCTTTTATGCGTTCTTATACATTATAAATACAAATAAAATATCCAATTAAATCATAAAAAATTTCATCTCCTTAAATTTTCTACTATTAATATTTACTTATTTTATTCCAGTATAGTTGAGAAAAGTGTAAATTTTATTTATAATTCTCCTTTCTCTTTGAAATAAATATGAAGTATTTTAGTTTCATGAGGCAATTCAATTCTTTAAAACATTTATTGCAAATTGAAATACAAAAATGAGCTTATACAAAGTAAGATCACACATTTATTAAAATGATTAAAGTATAGAAAACAAAATCAGTCGTGTACTATTTAAAAACTTTAAATTACTAATGTATTTAGAGGAAATAATTTCAAAATTTTTCTTGTAAATCTTAAAATGACTTGCAGAGATTTTTCCAGAGTAAGAAAGTATGAATAAAATAAAACTTTCTTGATTTAATTAATTGTCCAGAAATAGATTTGAAAAAAGTGTTCAATCTTTTTCTCTAACTCACTAAAACTGTCATTAAAATATTTAAAATAAAAAATATTCTAACAATGTCGTATATTTCTATAAATGATATCTTTCCGAGGAAGCAACACTTCTTGTTTTAAGCTAAATTAAAGAGAATTTGAATCTTTTCAATATTACAAAGCAAGACGACTTTCTTTGACGAAGTTAGTAAATTGCTTCCCCATCTTAATTCAGTATGTGTAGAATTTCAAGTGAATTTGTTATTTCTATAACAAAAAAAGACACATATATTTAAAAAAAAATTGTTTGAAATGCGAAAGCATTTTTTATATTCTTGAGATTATGTGGTTAATACATGAACAAAATGGTGGGAAAACTATTATTTATGAGAAATAGTCTAATATCGTAGTAGAACTACTATGGAGAATCTGTCAGTTCATGATTACCAATATTTATTTATGGAAAAGTTTGGGTGACTTACGTTAATTTTCAGTATTCTTTACGAGATAGGGGTCCAAATTACACCGATACATATTGATCGTGACAAAACTTTTGTTGAATTTGGCCACAGTAAAAAGGTTACTTTTGTGACCCGTAGAGTTATTCCTATCTTGATTAGAATAACCTTCGCTGACCATTATATCACACTAAAAACGTGTTTGTCCAATGTGTGCTTTCATATGCCTATAACGATTGGATTTTTGTGAAAACGTTTTATCACAAACAACACAATGGAAGGGTTTCTCCCTAGTATGTTTCCGCATATGATTATCAAGATGAGATTTTTGAGAAAACTTTTGTTTACATAAATTACACTGGAATGGTTTGAGTCCACTGTGTACGCGCATGTGCCTTTTAAAATTTGCCTGTATTGAAAACCTTTGCTCACAAGCAGCACCCCCATTGGAAAGGTTTCTCTCCAGTATGTGTCTTCATATGTTCAGTAACACTATTTTTTGAGAAAACGTTTTCCCACAAAAAGAGAACTAGAAAGGTTTCTTTCTAGAATGGGTAAACATATGGCGAGTGAGATTGCTTGTTTTAGAATATGTTCGCTTACACACATCACATTGGATACGTTTCTTACCAGTATTTGGGCGCACATGCCTCTCACGATCATTTTCTAGGAACCCTTGCTCACATACAGGGTAATGGAAAGACCTGTCGTCAGTGCCTATACATTTCTTCTGCGAAGAATGTCCCATTTGAGAAACGCTGTCTTGACATATTTCCTGCTAGAGGTGCTTCTCAGGAAAATGTATGCAATCGTGTTTTAAAAGTGAAGATAAACTGTTCAGCTTTTTGAAACAAATATCACAAATGAAAGTTCTTTCAAAGCTAGTAATTTCTACTTCAGAATTTGAAGATTTGACGCTTCCGACTCTTGAATCCAGTTCCAATAGTTCGTTGTTTAATTCAACTTTTTCACATTTGCTTTCACTTGTATTTATTGTTTGTGCTTCATTCTTTTCCGAAAGTTCCTTCTTAAGAAATGAAGTTTCCTCGTTTGAATGGAATAAATTAAATTCCGATGGAAAGATGTCCTTATGTTGAGAATCGACAGTTTCAGAAAAAAAATCGTTATTTTCGGAATCCATTCCATGAAGAGCATCACATGCAGTTCGAATACAACTTCCAACAACTGAAATATTTGTGGAGACTTTCTGGTCACTCTTTTGTTGCAATTCCCCTTTTTCTTCATTGGAATAATTAAACTGCAAATTTGAATTTCTTTGTTCGTTAAAAGAATGATTTTGCTCCTGGGAAAAAATAAGGATTCTACCTGTATCAAATTCTTGAATTTCGATAAAATTGTCTTCTTTCGTTTCATTGCCTTTGAGAGTTGTGTTCTGCGATGTATATTCCAACATTGCATTTTTATCTGTTGCTTGGAATCCAGATAGAAAATTTTTAGATGCATCTCTTTCCACAAAGGATAATAGATGTGAATTGTCAAAACTTCTCTCACAGTCATTTTGAATGCGTTTTTCGTATTCATTGGATAGAATTCTATCCCCCATTTTCTTTCAAAATTATAATGGTGCCAAACTAAATTTGCAATTGAATTATTTCTTAATTTAAACCTAGTACTTGAATCGCAAAACTTTTTTAAACCAAAGATAAGATCAATGTGGTTCAGCGAGTTGTGTTGTCTATGATTTCTTTACTGAATTTTTTTTTCCATAGATTTTAATTAAAAATTTTTTTAATCGTACAATTGAATGAAAAACTTAATTTTAGCTATCACTTCAATATGTCTTCACCCCGAAAGATGAACATTTCACAGAAAAATACCATAATTTCTTGTAAAGGAGAGTTTGAAACATCAGTTTGAAATTCTCCAGTAGGGATCATAATTATTTGTCAAACTTAATGAAACGACATTACGGTATGATGTCCTGGAGGACATTTTAAAAGTAGCAAAAATATTTTATGTACACTTCTGTCAAGGATAGGTTTTGGGTGGCATTGAAGAGCCGCAGTTTAAAGATGGTCGTTGCTCGGTGAATCTGTAGATCTATTTGGCTCGTTGTGGTATTTAAGAGAGGGGAGATCAAGTTCAGGTGTCGTCTTCGTCAACTGATGAACGAACGCAAGCATTAATAGCCCTCGTATTGCAATATAGTGTAACGTTAATATATCCTTCATCCAGGAAGCGGTTTGTATGAGCGTAAGCATTTTATTTAGCCTAAGTGAGTGAATATTAAAGTGGCTACTTGAGGGCTTTTGACGACGGACCTCATAATTTTTTACCATGGTCAAGTGACGAAGACAGCACCTGAGCTGGTACATCTTTCTCCTAACTACCATACCATAGCAAACGGGAAAAAAAAAAGGAGGACGTTTGAGCTCTCGACAGATTTAACCTGCATCACTCCCCTACACGACGGGTCTTTAGTGGTACTAGGATCGAACTTATGACATGCTAGCCACGATAAGATGCCTAGACCACTCGTTCACCGCGGCCGCCAGTCGTCTTAGAATCTTGTGGCTTAAGGTCTTTATTTATAAGACAACATTATTTAAAATTTGTATCTTATAGTACAATTTCACAATTTTAAGGCATTGCACACAGAACTTGAAATGATTTGCAAATGACTCAAGGCAGTTTTTAGTGATTCGCTTTTTTTTAGCGAAAATTTGTAAAATTTTAACCACAAGTAGAGGTTTATAAGCGGTGTTTGTGACGATCTTTTTTTTTAGTATAAAGACCAGAGAGTGAATAATTATTTATATCTAATATTGCTTCCGGTGAAAATTCACTTAAAGGATTTCAAATAAAGATTAACTAAAAAATTCAAACATTTTTAAAGAAAGTTGTATTAATAATTTTAAAAACTGTTCGTACTTCACACTTGTTTTTATGTTTAACCCTTTGTAGTTTAATTGTTTGAATAAATTGTAAAGTTTGAAATGATTACTTATTTATAAATTATGTGCCTGAAATAATTATTTAAAAATAAGTTTAAGAAATAAGTTTAGACGAGTAGGACTCGTGATTGATTTACACAGTAAAAATAAGTTTACACGAGTAGGACTCGTGATTGATTTACAAAGTCAAAATAAGTTTACACGAGTCAGACTCGTGATTAATGCTTAAGGGGGTAAACTAAAATCAAGAACTACTAAAGTATTATTTGAAGTTGTTTCTGTTGAATCCCGAGGCTGCGATATCCTAGCGATATGGTCACGAACTCGTTGCCGGAGTGTCGCGGATTTAAGTACTAGTGTCATTGAAGAGTTGCCGTGTACAGGAGAATCCGATGCTTAGTAAATCTTTCGAGGCTCAATGTTCTCTTGTTGGTGTGGTGTGGTAGTTAAAAGAGAGAGTTTAAACCCGGGTGTCGTCTTCGTCACTTGACCAGGAATCAAAATTACGAGGTTCTTCACCAAAAGCCTTCGTGTTGCTGTCTAGTGCGACGTTTTTATGCACTTTCTCAATCACTCGCTCTCTCGGTCTGGAGGGAAAATTATAAAAGTGAAACATCATTTGTAATATTTCTTCATCCCTTAACAGTAGTTAAAAATTCAGAAGTTCGCGTTGTTAATATCTGTCTTTCAATTCGCGTAAATTTCCAGGAAATTAATGAAGTGTTTAATACCATTTAGTTTGTTACTATATTAACGGTTTTTAATATATTATTAGCATTAGCAACATATCTAAAAAATTGGCGACAGAAATTATCGTTATCAAACACGGTCAGTTGTAGAAAACACCTCTACTGGCGCCTAATTCTCTTTGTTCAAGCCTCAATAAATTATTAATTCTAATATCCCATCAATTTGTCATGCTTCACAGACAATATTAAACATCCTTTAGATGACAGTTATACACATTATCTGTTTTGTATACAGTATTCTATGAAACAATGGTACATTAAAATGGAACCAATTATAATTATATTCAACATAATAACAGAATATATTAAATAATCCAAGTAGTACTTATTATTGAAATATGGCAGTTGACACACACAAAAAAAAACACATATACCTAAAAAACCTTTATTTAAAAAATTCTACTGTGTTAAAATGATTAGCGAGCACTACTTTTCAGAAATGTTTTCTTTCACAATAATTTTGCTATTTCTGTTCTGCTCGGTGACTTAGAAGTACCGATTTTTAGGTGGCAGGGCCAATCCGGAATGGAGTCAATACATTTTTTGGAAGCGAAAACCGTAGGCAAGTAATTCATATGACTTTTAAAAGATTGCTTGAGTTTCAATTATGCTCCGTTATTCTCAGCACAATTAAATCACGGCAACATTTAGCATCCAACGAAAGCTTGAATTAATAATAATTCAAGAATCAACATTTGTTAACAGAACCGACACTAGATCACGTCACCTTAAAATGGCTTTCACAATTAGGAACTTTTCGGTTCTGCACAAAGAATTAGCTCCAAAATCATATTAACTCTATTAGCCAAGTGGTCTTTCAATGAAATCACGAATGAAGATAATTTATTGAGCAAGGTGTTCTGGGTAAAGAGCCTGTGACGCACTCAAATCTCTTGAGGTTTAAGGTGATCTCGAACACGAAGCTTTTTTGCGGACGTTGTCAGCTAAGGTATCTTCCTTATCTTAGAATGTTCAAAATTATAACGCGTAATGGCAACAGTTAGCAAAAGTTGTGTAGAGAAAACTTAAACACAGCTATATAAAAATGAAACAGTGCAGTGATTAACGAAGTAATCTGCAATTAATTAGTGTGAACTCCCAGGGCATATACCACAGGTGTTTATAATTAAACTTCCCCTATAAACTGCATCCTACAGCTCAAACGGGTGAACGGAATGCAACGAAATTTTGGTCAGCGAAAAGTCCAACTCAAAAATTCTAAACTTTCAAGGATTAATTGCATTTTTATATAGTTTAAGTTATAGTATATATATGAATAAAATATCCAAGAAAAATATAAAAAGCTTATTACGGAAAACTTTTTATTATTACTAATTACTTACATTTTCAGTAAGGTTGAGAAAAATGTAATTTCAATTCATAATTCCTTTCTCTTTGAAATAGAGATGAATTATTTTAGTTTCATCAGAAAATTCTTAAATTATTGAAAAATATTTGTGGAAAATTTAAATACAAAAATGAGATTATGCAAAGTAAGATTCAAACATGTATTAAAATGATCAAAAAATCACTTGAGTATTAGTTACAACCTTACATTACTAATTTATTTACATAAAAACATGAGTATAAAGATTCACATACAATTTAAAAGACTATAATTGTGAAAGCAACAAATACGTATATCCCCTGAAATGACAAAAAACATTTATATAAAAGTTTTTCACAAAATTTGATCTCAAAGAAATGCTAACTAGAAACGAATAACGCAAGTTGGTCTAAAAGTTTGAATTGGAATAAAATTTTCGTCACATAAAAAAATTTCTCTTCTTTTCTTAAAGTAAAGCATCTAAAAAAAGGAATCATAATATTTTCAAATTGAGTAAAGCGTCGAATAATTTGCAAAATTTTTTAAAGAATGGCAATTTTTCCTGCTAGTTTGATATCACGGGGCATCGCGCCAAGTTGTTGTTTATGTTCGCCAAGATGGGCGATAACATTGCAATATGGTTACCTTGATATTTTTATCGTCTGGCGATGTGGTTGCCATGGAGATAACGTATATTAGAAATAATTTTTATTGGTTCTGTTCCCGCGGTAATCCTATTAATTTCAGACGATTTTATTTCTATTTATTTTGCAATTTAACCATTTTCATTGCAATCCGGATTCAAATTATATTTCAGTCTTCTGTTTTATTTAATGCTATTTTCGAATATGGATATTTCTAATATCATTGGTGAGAACTAGGATATTTTTTTTAAAAGAATGAGTGTTATATTATTAATTATTCCTATAAATCGTTTATTTTCAATTTATTTTACTTTTTAAAAATGTTTTTTTTTTTCGTTTCCTGTTCGATGAAATTCGTTGAAGAAATTTGCAGTTTTTGGAACATAGCAAGCTTTCAGTACTTTTTAGTTGCTATTCATTATCAATTTTAATATATATTATGTAATTATTTTATTAATAATATAAAAAAATTTATTCGAATGTGTAATAATCATATAATATACGTTATTTGTTATAATTTTATAATTATTATTACATATGTGTTATTTATTTTTATTATTTTATTTATTTCGAAGTATTATGTTATTTATTTATTATTATTATGTTATTTATTTACAATTATTATTTTGTTGTTTTTTATAATTATGTTAACTGAGTTTTCTTATATCTGTACGATTCTTATTTATATTACAATAGGATGATTATTCTTTATTAAATCTATTAAACTGTATTACGTGATTATTATTATATTTAATAAAAAGTAATACCGTATGAATATCTAATAATTATTACTATTTAGTATTATATGAATATTATATATATAATAATTTCTATAACATTATATTACAAGATTATTGTATACTGCATAATATTACTATTAGTAAATATGGTTTTTTTATAATATTGATATTAATTATTTATTGATCTTGGTTAGTCTCAATCTATTCCTAAATTCTTCATTTGAAATCGATTTTAATGTTTTTCAAAACAGTTCTTTAAAATTATTTTCTTCCTGACGAGTCTTACCAGTAGGCCGCCATCTTGAATTTCATTCCAACGGCATGTGCTGCTTGGCGTGATTCCTTATCTCGCCAAACAGCGTTTGGCGCCTTGCCCCGTGATATCAAACTAGTTCCCAATTTTTAGTGTCAATTGTGTTTCGTTCAGTCCTGGTACAAAATTGTAGAACACTTTTGCGAATCTATTCCACTCGCAATTTGCTTAAGAGAAATGATTACAAAAGTTAAGGGGAAAAAAGGGACTTTCTTGATTTAGTTTAATTGTCCATAAATAGACTTGAAAACGTTGTGCACTCTTCCTCTAAAACTGTTATGAAATCATTTCTCGTTGCAAATATTTTAACATTGATGTATATTTCCGTAATTGTTTTTTTTCCCGAGGAAGCACATCACTTGTTAAAAGCTAAAATAAATTGAATTTGCATAATTTTCCTTACTTCAATGCAAGACGACTTTCTGCGATTTCCATAAATTGCTTCCATACCTTGATTCAGTATCTATGGAATTTTAAAGTAAATACTATATATTTTTATAGTAAAAAAAATACTTACAATTAATTAAACCTCTTTTAAAAGTACAAACGCATTTCCAAGATTCAGGAATCATGTTCTTAATACATGTATAAAATGTAGAGTAAAATGCTTTATTTATGAGATATAGTCAAATATACCGTAGCAGAATTCCTATAGAGAAAATATTATTATGAATATATTATGTTATATGTATATTCATTATTATTAATATGCTATTATGATGAGAATTTCAGTGACATAGGTTTGTTTTAAGTCTTTTTTACGATAGGCGTCCGACTATAAACAAACACAGTGTTTGAGAAAAACTTTTCTTCAAATTGGCCACAGTAAAAAGTTACTTCTGCGTTCCTTGTGGATATTCCAATATAGATTTGGAAAAAATTTTCCGAACTGAATATCACTAAAAACGTTTTTGTACAGTGTGTACACGCATTGCATTTATGTGAAAACTGTTCATCACAAACAACACACTGGAAAGGTTTCTCTCCAGTATGTGTCCGCATATGCGTACTAAGATTAGATTTTTGAGAAAACGTTTTCTCACATAAATTGCATAGGAAAGGTTTCTGTCCAGTGTGTACGCGGATGTGCGTGTTAAGATATGATTCTTTTGAAAACCTTTGCTCACAAACAGCACATTGGAAAGGTTTCTCTTCAGTATTTGTCCTCATATGAACAGTAAAATTACATTTTTTAGAAATTTTTTTTCCACATGAAGTGTTCTGGAGAGGTTTCTTTCTAGAATCGGTAAGCATCTGAGGAGATAGACAACTTGTATTAGAAAATTTTCTCTTACATACATCAGATTGTATACTTTTCTCACCAGTATGTCGGGCCATATGCCGCTCACGATAATTTTTTAGAATTGCTTGCTCACATATAGTGTACTGGAAAGACTTGTTCTTAGTATCTGTACGTTTTTGCTGCGAGAAATAACCCATTTCATTAAAGTTTTCTGGACATATGCCATGCTGGAAATGCTTCTCATTAGAATGTATGCAATTGTGTTTTAAAAGAGAAGAAAAACTGTTCAGTTTCTTCAAACAAATGTCGCAAAATAATGTTCTTTCGAGACTACTAATTTCTACTGGACAATACGAAGATGTAAAGCATTCTACGCTTGATTCGTGTTCCCATTCTTTGTTGTTTAATTCTACTTTTTCACATTCGCTTTCACTTGTATATATTGCTTGTGTTTTCAATTTAAACAAAAATTGATCCTTAGGAACAAACGTTTCTTCTTTTGAATGGAATAAATTAAATTCTGATGGGAAGCTGTCCTTATATTGCGAATCACTAGTTTCAGAAAGAATATTGTTATTATCGGAACCATTTTCATAAAGAGCAATCACATGCAGTTCGAATACATCTCCCAACAACCGAAATATTAACTGTGTCTTTCTAATCTCTCTTTTGTTGTAATTTCCAGTTTTCTTCATTGGGATAAATGCAATTCAAATGTAAATTACTTTGCTCGCTATGAGAAACACTTTGCTGCTGGTGAAGATTATGGATTCTAAAAGATTCAAATTCTTCAGTTTCCATGAAATTGTCTTCTATCGTTCCACTGCTTCTGAGAGATGTATCCTGCAATTTATATCCAAACATTGGTTTATCTTCTGTTGGTTGGAATCCAGATTGAAAATTTTTAAATGCATTTGTAAGCAGTAACGAAAATGTCTCTGAATTATTCACATTTCTCTCACAGTCATTTTGAACGAGCTCTTTGTATTCATTGGATAGTATTTTATCACCATTCTCTTTTAAAATTATTCATTGGAACATGTTGATGATGAGGATTTTCAGCAAAAAGTTTTCTTAAATCTTGGTGTAACGTATGATTTTAGACTGTTCTAAATTTTCCAGACGCATCAGAGACAGCGTATTGAAGAAGTTGAATCTATATATAACTTTTTTTCTCTAAAATTTATTTATCACATTTAAATTCAGAGTTAACCTATTCTTGAATGTATACCTCTTCTCCAGTTTGCTTTTTTTCTTGAGATAAAACAACACTACAAAAAAAATCCGGTTTTTAAAACTCAGATTCAGATGTACTCTTTTAGAGTAGCCGCTTTCTTCAATAATTTGGATACTCTAAAGAGTTCTTGAATGTAATGGTAACGAACTGAATTCGTGTAATTTAATTATTTCTTAATTTAACCCGAGTACTTGCACTGCATACCTTTTATAAACCAATTTTAAGATCAATGTGGCTTTAGCGAGTTGTGTTGTCGATGACTTCTTTACTGAAATTTTTTTCCTTGATTTTCATTTTAACTTTTGTTTAAGCTTACAATTGAATTATAATGTTAATATTAGCTATCGATTTATTCTTCTCCACGAAATAGGAAAATTTAACAGAAAAATACCATATAATATTGTAAATGGCATTTCGAATTATTAGTCCAAAATTCTTTCTTAGGGAGCATAATTATTTGTCAACCCAAAGCGGTAAGTCATGGAGCACATTTTAAAAGTTGCATAAAACTTTTATTTACTGTTCTATCAGGATTAGGTTTTTGGTGATACTGAAAACCCGCTGTAAAGAGGAGGCCATTGCTCGGTTAACCTGTTGATCCCTTTGACGCGTTGTAGCAGTTAGGAGAGTGGAGTGCCAGTTAAGATGTCATCTGCGTCAATTGACCGAGGTTCAAAATAATAAACACAGTCACTTATAGTCGTCGTATTGCTTTATAGTGTGACGTTAATATATCTCTTTCTGAAGGAACTCTCTGTTATGGACATGATTATTATCTTAGGAAAATGACAAGAACCCCATAAGGTTTTGTGGTTTGGTATGTTTGAGGATGAACGATTATATTTTAGATTGGATTTATTACTTTTAAATTTTTAACACAAAATTTATAACACCTTTTTTGGAAAAAAAATTGAAAATTTTATATTCGATTTGATCAATTTCCCTTATGTTTTTAAATTTTCAATGTAAATTTTTAAATATTTATACATTTTTCTTTATTAATGTAATGTCCTTTTTTCTTATATTTTATTTGAGAATTCCTTTAAACATTAACTAAGCCTTACCCACATACGGTGATTCATCCAAACATATTTGGTACTAAAGCGACGGACTGTATCTTATAATTATTCTTATACTAAAACCAGCATGGAAATTCATTATAAATTTTAGGTTGAACAAAAATTTAATAGACATATTAATTAATACACAATTCAAAATTTACAATACGGACTGAATGTGCAAGAAAAAAAATCACCTAAATGACAATATCTAATATATTTTGAATCGTGGCTTAAGGTTTTCATTTATGAGACTGAAACATTTAAAAATTATTTCTTTAGAGTGCAGTGTCACATTTTTAAGAGATTGCACACATAACTTCATACGATTTGCCAATGTCCAAAGAAACTTTTAGTGATTATTATTATTTTTTTTTAACATTAAGCTGCTACTTTTTAACCAGAAGTAAAAGTTTATGAGCGGCGTTTGTATCGACCTTTTGATAGTACATTACTAGACTGTGAACACAATATTCATGAATAATATTGTTTCGGGCGAAAAGTTATTAAAAAGATTTTAAGTAAAGATTAACTAAAAACTTCCAACATTTTGAAAAAAAGTTATATTTATACTTTAAAAAAAATGTTAATATTTCACATTTGTTTTAAAGTTTAATTTTAAATTTACAACTACTAAATTATATTATTTGTAGTTGTTTCTGCCAAATCCCGAGGCCACGGAGCCTAGTGATACGGTTCCGAACTCGCTTCTGGAGAGTCGCGGATTTGAGTACTAAAGAACCACTGAATACTTGCCGTATAGAGAGGGAGCCGATGTACATGAAATCTTTGGAAGCTCGATGTTTTCCCGTTGCTGTGGTGTGGTAGCTAAAAGAGAGTGTGCAAACTCAGGTGTCGTCTTCGTCTCTTGACCAAGGTTCAAAATTACGAGGTCCATCACCAAAAGCCTTCTTGTTGCTGTAGAGCGTGACGTTATTATGCGCTTTCTCACTCGGTCTGAAGGGAAAATTATAAAAGTGAAACTTCAATTGCAATATTTGCTTCATTTCTTGACAGTAATTACGAAGTCCGTTGTTGATATCTGTCAGGAATTTTGCGTAATCTTTTTGGAAATTAATGAAATGTTTAATAACACTTAATTAGTAACAATATTAACTGTACAGTCGACTCTCGATAGTTAAAACATTCTATAATACGAGCCTCTTGATAATTCGAAGCATAATGCTAAGTCCCTAGAAAAACTTTTGATATTACGAACTAAAAATAACAAATAATATTCGAAATAAAATCTGTGGCAGGAACGACTTCAACACGTGATAATTCGAAGATATCTCTTAAAATTCTAGATAATTCGAATATTCATTATCATCTACAGTCCTGTAGCAAATAGGTTGTAGCTTACGAGTTTTGCGTTGTATTGTCTACGTATTTCCCTTGAAATGTAGCCCTTTTGATGACCATCTGTCTGCTACTCTTTTTTTATGATTTCTGGTTCCTCAGGCGAAATTACACTTTTATTGCTTTCCTTCTTCAAATGGACAATAGACCAAAACCACACCTGTTTTTAGCCGTCCATATCTTTTGTTTAACACGTGACCTTGCTAAACATGTGTTCAGAAAGGATGGTCCACTATTATGAAGAAGACATGTGTAGGACTGTGTATGCTTGTGTATTGAATGTATTCTTTTAATACAGGACTTTTAACTTCTGTATAATATTTATATTGTATAATTTGTACTTTTTAAAAATACTTCAAAGTTTTATTACATAGTTTCAAATTTAAATGTGTTAGAAATAAATTTCTCTTCGTGTATTTTGGGAGTTTTTTTCTACCCTCTTGATAATTCGAAGTTTTTCATTGGTCCCTCCAACTTCAAATTATCGAGAGTAGACTGTATTTAATATCTCACTAGAATTAGCAAGATAACTATTGGCCACAGAAACCATCATAATGAAACACGGTTTATTGTAGAAAACCCATTCACTGTTGCTGAATTATCTTTATTCAACTTTAAGAAATTTTGAAATTAAATGTCGTTATAGATTCATTTTGCTTCACAGACAATATTGGACATTGTTTAGAGGTCGGTTATGTAACTTATGTGTTCTGCATATTGAACAGAGATTCATTAAAAACAAACCAATTATAAGTTTACATTACAACATAACAGAATATGTTAAATAAAAAATCCAATTAGTATTTATTCTTATGATATGGCTGTTTTGACACTAAAAATAATTCATTTTTCTAAAATACTTCTATTTTAAAAAATTTGATGTGTTAAGATTTCCGAGCACTGTTTTTCAGAGACGTTTTGTTTGACAGTAATTTTGCTATTTCTGTTCTGCTCGATAGCTTAGAAATAGCAGTTTCACTTTCGAAGCCTAAGGCTAAATGGTCGATCCGGTATGGAGTCTGTAGATTTTTTGGATGCGAAAATCGTTGGCACGCAAGTCATATGACATTGTTAAAGATCTCTTGAGTTTCAATTATACTCTGGTATTCTCAGCAAAATTAAATCACGGAAATAGTTAGCATTCAACGAAAGCTTGAATTAATAATAATTCAAGATTATAAAAGTTTTTAGCAGAGCCATCACTAGATGGCGCTGTCATAGAATGGCTCTCACATTCGGGAGCTACACAATTATTATTCCATAGTTTTGCTTAAAATTTATGTTCTAATTTCTATTCTAGGAATTACATATATTTTATTGTTCCAATATATGTCTTCATTACTTTCCTATACCTATACATTGTTCTTCTGGTAGGTATTGAAATATCAAAGTGCAGACTTGAGAATGCACAACTTAAATATTTCCAAAACGCAATCTAACCTTTACACTTAATACCTGTCTTCTAAACAAAGATAGGAACAACACGGCTAAGTGAGTTGTGTTGTTTTTGACTACTGCATTCCGTGCTCTTCTTCGTAAATTTTGATTTCGAATTTTGTTTGCAATTAAAATTGGAGGGATTCGGTGTATTTCTTATCATTTGATTTATTCATGTTCTTTAAGGATGAACTTCTATGAATTGCGCTATACCATGTTAGTAAACAGCATTACGAAACAAACATAGTTAAAAGGTTTTATGGGTTGCAGAGTTAGTATTCAATCCAAAGGGAATGACAAAAGGTTTGCGGTCTGATTTTTAGGAGAACATGTTTAAAGTAAGAAATTCCTTTGCTATACAGCAGATTATATTCTTTTTATTGACATTTGTGTAAGGAATTGTTTTTGTATACTTGAATATCATATATTGGACATGTGAAAAGATTCCAAAACTTTTAAAGTTTGTTATGTTGAAGGGCAAAATTTATGTTTTATGTTAGCATTCTTAATGACAAGGTAAACTTACTGATTTTTGAGATTAGAATCAAAATTTTTCCAAGAACGGTATTAAATTTTTTTGTATATGTCGGACTAATTCCTTGTCCTATATTCTCCTTATATCTTCAGTGTGCCAACCATCCGGTATAGTGGTTAGTGATGCTGTGCCATTAAGCTTTTGTTCAAGAGTCGGAGAAGGCATGGATGTTTCTAAATGAGTAGCGCATGTGAGGTAAGAGGTACTATAAACAGCCGCGGAGCTGCAAATCCTTTCGTGAGGTTGGTAAAAGGGGAAGAGAGGTTTGAGGCTCAAGACCTGCTCTAGTGTATTCTCCCGCAAAAATGGGGTGAAAGCGTGCTAAATCATTCTGTCACCTGTATAGTGCCCAAAGCTACGGATAGCGACAGGCAATCTTAAAGTCCTAGAACAAATTCGCACTGTCAGAGCTCAAGTGCCTTCTTTGAAGAGGAAACTGATCGTCAAAATTTATCGTGGCAATTGTTATCTCTTATAAGTTGACGCATTAAAAATGTGATGCCAGCTCCTGGGGAATGTTCTAAATCTGCAATGGTACAAGTATCAACCTGAAACCTCATTGGGGGAAGGATAAAGTAATTATCCCGATTGTTAATCGAATACTTAATATTACCATATTTTTTATATGGCAAACAACAATGGCGTGTCTGAACTATGATTTAATGTTTTCATTTATTACACTGAATCCTACAATAACGATTTTTTACTGTTACTAGCGTTTTCCAGGACGATTTCTCAAAAAGAATATTTTTATGCAATTTGTAGGGGATATTTTAATGAGTCATAACAGGTTAAAACTAACAGACCTGTCCAAGCAGCACCGACGGGATTTGAACTCGTGTGATCTCCAATTCACTACACAGGCGATTTAATCAAAAAAGCCATGGCGTTCTTTACGTTAATGAAGCAATATCATGGGAAATGTAAATAATAGCAACAGTTTTCGGGTTGAAGTTTACATAGCATTAAAACGTAATTTTTTTAAAGTGTCAATGGCTATGGAGTAAAAGACTTTTTCTTTTCATGACATATGAGAACTTATTATCGTCAATGATTTATTATTCATTACGACATTTTTTTGTCGACAGGTCAAGTCAAACAAGAGTCAAAAAAAGACAAACATTTACACTGAAAAATCCCAATAAATGGATACTTTTACTAAAGCATAAAAAACAAAGCATTTTTTTAAAAAAAATATTCAAAATAAGCATAATTTGTAATCGTAAAAAGTACTCTTAAACATCGAATTTCGGAGAAGTCAGTTTGTCTACGTTTGTTATAAATAAGCCTCAGCATCTAAAACAATCCAACAAAAACGGTTCATTATCATCTACAGTGATAAAGGTTTGGAACTTCTTTTCGGAGTTGTTGCCAAAATAACTTTAAGTATATCTGATTAGGTAAAAATTCGGATTACTTAGACATTTTAATAAAATTTAATTTTATCGAGGATCTATTAATTTTACTTACATAAAAATAATGCTTCATTACATTTTTTGTAATTTGTAGCTGGCATAACTTTTATAAATTTAAGACACTTGTATTCTTGCTGATTTTGTTTCTGTTGTAAGCTCTTACCACCGGAACTATATATTCGGCCGAGCTGAACATAAGCTCTGGAAAGTGACTAGATCCCAAAGCGCTTCGGGTTAGGTATGTTAGAGGACGAACAATTAATTTTGGGTTATTCTCATAGATGGTAGTGTTTACTAACTGAAATTACAGATTCAAATCAATATATTTTGAAAGTTTACATTAGCATTCCAATACTTTTGGGGGGATCAATGCCGTTCTTGTCTGTAGGTGTCTGATGTAAACTCGATATATTGTACCGGTGATGAAGTTCCATTTTTTTTTTGCCCTACATCATTGTGCACTCTATTAAACACTACGGTGTTCAAAATTATTTATCGAAGTATGATTGATTGATTGAAAGGTTGAAGGGGATATAGAGCAACACAGGCTATAATCCCTCTAAGAAAAAGGAAGAAAAACCCAATAGCTTAGTAGATACTAAAAATTTCATACTCTTTGAAAAGGCTATGAATGTTGATTTGTTATTCATTGTGCTCTTTCCAAAACATCTCTAAACGTAATAGTAGAATGTGGATCGATACTGAGAATAAGCCAGAGGTTATTACTATGTCTTGTGTACCTGATACAGTTTAATAGGATGTGATCCAAATAATTTATACAATTGCATGTAATACACATTGCATTATCCTGTAAATTAAATTTATGTAAAAGGCCTGAAGTGATGATCATTTTAATGAAGATTTGAGTGCTCAAGATTTCTTCTCTTCGATTCTCTGTCCACTTTGAAATGATATCAATGGTCGGAGTATCACCCAAATTTTTCAAAATATTTTCTTGAATAAAATTTTTTATTGATTTTTCGAATTCTATTTTGATATATGTTTTTATGAATGTCTTCTGAGGCAATCCAGTCAATGTAAAAATTGGACTCAGTGACCAATCTTGCGAGATTATCTACCTGCTCATTCCAAACAAATTTCGAATAACCCGGTATCCAAAGCAGAATCAACTAGTTAATATAGTTAGATAGCATGTAAATTTTGTTAGCAAGTTTAGGAATTACCTAATGGGATTTGATTGAATAATTTTGAAGTGCAGAAAGAACAGAAAAACTATCCGAGAAAACAAGTAAATTCACATTAAATTCCAGATCATCTAACTCCTGACAAATAGCCAAAGCTTCTGCAGTAAAAACGGAATAAAAGTTACTGTGACACAATGAATTAGATTTTTGTCTCAATAATTCCTACACCCAAAAAGTTTGTAAATTTTAATGTTGTAGGCGTTCTCTTGATAAATTCTGCTTTCAACATTAATTAATTAATTATAGTTAATTTTCAAGTGGAGGGATGGATATTTTACAAATTATTAGTTTTATAGCTACACTTGCATAATAAATTTATAATTGACGCGTGCTTAGTTATTTCTTAAAAAAAGCGAAATGAATTTCCGGTTGGAAAATATCACGACAATGTATTCCGCATATCTGGAAAAATTCCTCCAAACATCTATTTCTCTGCAAGGAATCGGGAACCACTGTAGCCTAGTGGTTATGGTAACGAGTTTGTGGCCAGCATATCGTGAGATCGAGCTTTAGTGGCACTGAAAACTCACGGTCTAGAGGGGCTGTTACTCGTTAAACCTGACCTGGTTCACAAAGTCAATCCTTTTGGTGTGATGTAGTAGGTTGGAAAAGTGGGTACCGTCTCACGCGTCGTCCTCGTGACATAATAGTTCGAAACTTAACGTTCCTTTGCCAATAGCCATTGCCTTGCCTCATAGTTTAACGTTAATAAAAACTTACTCAGTCCGGAAGTAATTCGGCTACACATAACCTTTTACTTATTTGGTAAGGAGTTTCTTTAATACATTTTAGGGATCATCAATGTCTACACAGGCTTTTGTAGGACTTTTTTTTTGATACTGGCAATAAATGTTCCTTAGATAATTGTTACAACCCATATTTATCCTTGGGGTAAAATCCTTCCCACAAATGCTACTTATATGCACTAAATTTTAGTGTAGTTTGCATTTTTAACAAATTAAAAGTATTTTTGAATTTAAACTTCTATGCTCACGAGTGAATGGAAAATTTGCCCAGTTTTGTGTAACAGGGAGAAAACGAACGGAAGTAGTGATTTCCCCCACCATCTCCCCCAAATCGTAGCAATGGTGAGGAAACAGCGAGCGGGTGGAAAAGACAGCTTATAGGCTTCTTCTTCAGTCAACTAGTGAACCTATGAGAGGGAGTAAACTGAGTGAAAAAAGAGAGGGGTTCGCCTTTGCTAAAAGTAGCATCAGCGGTCAGGAGTTGGTGTGTGTGTGTGTGGGGGGGGGAATTCGTTTCCGTAGAAACGAAGAAACTGCAACTTTTCTACATTCGTTCTTCACGTGGTTGGGTTTTCGATTCGTTTAGCTCAATGGAGGGGGGGGGGGAAACACCCTGTGACTTGCGTCATATCCGTGAAAAAGTTGGATGATTACTTTCCGATTGGTCGACTTCCCCCCCCCCCTTTTCTCACCAGACCAGGGGACATTTGTCAACGGTTATATGTGTTGCAATGTTTGCGTTACGGTGTATAGACAAAATAGCTCTTGCAGCAAGAGCGTGCCTTTTAAAAATATTTCCTTAGATTGTTGGCGACATAGAGAAGTTTTCGGCAGCTAACTTGTTTTTTTAATTTTCATTTGCGTTGAATTATTATTGATTCTAATCAGAATGCCTAAATAAAATGCACAAAGAGGAAAAAGAAAAACTAGCAGAGAATTCAGTGGAAAAAGTGATAAAAGAAAACAGAAAAATAGTGCAAATTCATCAAGCACTAATGCCAAATCTCGATCAGAGTACATGAGAGAATATTGAGCACGGAAAAAGACATTGCAAAATATTCTCGTAATGCCTGATGATGGGAATGCTATTTTTTTGTTTAACATTTATAAACCCCGTGCTCCACGTAATGTATAACACGGGGGCATACAACACAGACAGAAGAGAAAGGATTACAACACAAACATCCATGCCTTCTCCGGGATTCGAACCCAGTCCCTACGGCACCGCAGTCAGCTTCACTGACCACTATACCGGATGGGCTGCATGGGAATGCTATTGAGACTCATCTAATGCCAGAATTGATTAATACGGACTTTGTGAACCACCCTGTGCAGTCAACAAGTACAGAGCCCTCAACAAGTCTAGTACTTGTTGGAACTGATGCATGTGAATCGATTATAAATTCTATCTTACGTTACAAAGACTATGATTCCCATAAAAATGCTCACAAATATTTCTAAAAGCGATTCGTTGATAATCCTTTCGGTCACGGGTTTTCGATTTGTGATAGATTATGGTTTAGCGATTATTTGAAAACGCCTGTTGCTGAGCATAAAAATATTTTACAAAATATTTTACCGGGAATAAATTTAGAAGACATTAAAGCGTGCTACAGTTGCCGACAAAGTTTAAATAGGAAAAGTATACCAAATTTATCAAAATATAATGGTTTTGTATACCCAGAAATTCCACCACATCTTCCTACTTTGGATATGGTATCAGAAAGACTAATTTCTCGACGAATACCTTTCATACAAATTAGGCGATTGAGACATGTACACGGTCAATTTGGAATATTAGGGCAAATAATCAATATTCCGGTATCCGTCAATACAATGGTCAATCGACTGCCATGGAATGTAGATGATGATTACTGTGTCAATGTTCACATCAAAAGGAGGAAAATTCACAGAACTAATTATTTGATGGGTTTGGTTACTAAAAGAAACATCAAAACATGGTTGCAATATTTAGTAGCTACTCCACTGTACAGAATGTATGATGTTACAATCGATGATAGTTTCTTCAATTTCAAACAGAGTGCGTCTCAAGTTCTTCAAGATGAAATCAGTGAAAATATAAATATTGAAGAGAGTCTTACAGCCCAGCAACAGATGTTTTTATGGAATGAAGGGAAATATCTTCGTATTGCTCCTGGAGAAGCGAATGTACCAAGAAGTTTCACTTCTATCGCGTGCCATTCCTCGCACCATTTTTTTTCTGTTTCAAATTTAGTTTAATTTTTTTTCAATTGTCGTTGGTCTAGATCATAGGTTCTCAACGTGGGCGATAACGCCCCATTGTGGGCGTTTGAGGTTTTCAGGGGGGCGGTTAAAGATCCAAAGAAAATTAGGGGGCGTTGAGATGGCACGGAGGAGCTAGGGCAGATTAACCAAATATAGTCTAAAAAGACTAAAAAAACATGCTGATTATGTACTAACAAAAGTAAACTTTAATACTGTTTACATGTCGGTTGTATGTATTTAAATCATTCATCTATCACATTCATGAAAATTCACATATTTCGGTAGTTCGGGAAGTGGATGAAAAACTTAAAGATTACATTACATTCAGACCTACATTAAATTGAATGATACAGTGGATTTTAATTTCTGTAGAGCACGTCTTGCCTTTGTCTGTGAGCAGTAGGAAAAATGTTTCGTCCACTGCATTTCATTGTGTATATTATCCAAGGAATTTAATTAAATATGTTAACCTGGAATTAACGTGTGATTCTTTAAAGACTGAAACTGTCAATTTTTATTTATTTTGAAAGCAATAGTTTAATATGAATTACTTCCTAGCATCAAAACCCCTACCTGTCTTTATAACAGGTAACCTAAAAATTTTATTCCACTCTTTTAAATGAAGAAGAAAATCACACAGTAGCCTTTCAGTTCCAACAATATCTTATCTATGACTAAAATATATACTATTATACATTTAAATATATTTGTGGCAATAGCTATTTCAAAGTCGCAAGTAAAAAAATTGAGACTTTAGAAAAAAGTAAACTAAAAAATATATTCTATTAGTGATAGAATATTTTTAAAAAATTTAACTCTTGCTTCCATTATGTATATATTATGTGAACTCTTATTTCTGTAGAATGGGAGGGGGCAGTATCGAAATATTCACTAGAAAAGGGGGTGATATCGAATTATTCACAAGAAAAGGGGGCACCAGTTCAAAAAAGGATGAGAATCTATGGTCTAGATCATGGTTTACCCCCTTTTTATTCGTTGTGGTACAATTTGAACAATTACAAAATTTGGTGTCACACTAGAAATTATATAAGTTTCAAAGGATTTTACTCACCTTTAATACATTATGTGTAATAATTTATAACAATTTTCAGTGTTAAATAAAATAATATGTATGGCAAAGGCAAAAAAAAATGTTTATTCATAATTAGTTATAAATTAATTGTAATACATTAATTGCGTAACTAGAACTTGATGATTTTTGATAATTTCATTTATATTTGGTCGTAGAAATGATAATGCCACTCTCATTTTGTCATCTATATTTATATGTTTCGATCTTTTTTTCTTTTTTATATTAGCTAATGCTGAAAACCCGAATTAAAACAAATATGATGCACACACAGACAAATTTTTAAATTATAATTTTTTTTACTATATTAAGGTATAATCCTTCCTAATCTCCCCCTCTTTTTGATTTAATTGTATTTTGAATATTTTGAAATTAAATCTTGATCATTACAGAGGGAAAATAGTTCATCATTTTAATTTAAAGTTAAATTATACACAAATGAATTACAAACCCATTCATCAGATTCTAAATTATGCCCTAAATGAAAAATCAAAAATCAGATCCGAGAAATAAAAACAAATAAAATATATCTTATCCAGAAGCCCGCAAATTAATAGTACCACATCTCAAACTTACGCTCAGGCTACTATGTATTCTAATATAAACAATTCTACACACACAGATGAAAATATAACTAAATAAAATGTCCTCTTTTAAATTTACTTCAACCGCTTTCATCCCTCCCTAAGCAAACATATCAGTACCCACTCCTGCTGTTCCCACATCATCATTTTCAACCCAAGCACACCTCTTGCCATCCACCTCTTCAATAGCAGCCACAATATCAGAGCCTCAGCCTCCTATATCTAATGCAGTGCTTTCCACCACCAATAATATGTTCAACACTATAGAATCTTCATCAATCATATCCGCTTCCTGATCCAACTCCGGTATTTAACCTCCTCGGCATCTACTATAATACAGGCTTGAAACAAAATTCAAAAACTCATACGAGGAAAAAGAAATTACTTAAATCAATGAAATCAAAATAGAAATAAAAATGGCTCATACTGAAAAGTACACATCAACGGGATTCCTCAGACGAGGAAATGATTGAATATAACGAAGATGAATTAATTTTACCAAATAATCCTCAATATTTATTTGAATATCATAATAATCTGATAAATATTTGCAAAGGTTAACTCCAAAGCGTTTCAGAAAAAGTAGATACTAATTTCTATTTATAAAACATTGATTGTTTAAGCCTTTACTTTAAAAACTCTTCTTTCATTTATATCTTTTTCAAGTGAAAAGTTCTTTAGCGGCGTTGGGCACTTTTTGGTAGGCGAAAATCTTATGGGTTCGCGTCACCGACATGCTGTGACTGGCGCACGCGCAGTGTGCTGTTCGCCTTAAGACACTTTTTGAATAGGTAAAATCTCGTGCGTTCGCGTCATCGAAATGCTTATAGCAGTATATCTGTAGCTATACAGCTGACGTATAGTGCTGTGTATATCTTATAAGTGAAATTCAATGGATTTAGTGAAAAGTTCAAGTGTATATACTGTGCATTGCTCGTTACGATTCCGAGAATGGGCAATACATATTAATGTGGTTGCCGTTTATATTTCGCTTGGAAAATAAATCTATGAGATAGATACAACACTTTTTATTCGACAATTTGAGGATTTATACAAAAGCAGGTTCTGAAATACTCGAAAATATTTGGCGAAAAATATCATAATGTACCGATGATTTTAAGTGGAGGCTTCAATATTAACTTTGAAGATGATAAAATCTACCACTAATTGAATTTCTAAATGAAACACTTAATTTAAAAATGTCCAATGATCGAAAACTCAGTACTACAAAATATAAAACGACGATCGATGCGGGCTTTACGCGATACTTAGATAAATTTGAATCAAACATTTTCTTTTCTTACTTTAGTTACCATAAGCTTATTGTATTTTTTTTAAAAACAAAATGAAATAATTGAAAGTACAAACAGTCTAAGTATTGTTGAAATGAATGATGACAATGATGCAAACAATTAAAATAGTGTTAAAAATCAAGTACATTGAAATTTAAGTAAATACAAATACTATCCATAAATAATATGATTGTGTATTAATTATTTGAATTAAATTGTATTTATATTTTGTCATGATCTAGTACAGCCCGTAACATATTTGAATAATAAAAAACATATAAATATGCATTTAGTTGTTGCTCGGAGTGTCAATGGATGTGAAAATCAGATTGATGTTGATAATTTTAATTCAAACTTCATGAAATTTTCAAATTTTAATACTAAAAAAGTTCTAAGTTTTCACTTCTATCGGCAGTCTCTATAACTGCCAATTTTTTTTATTTTAACACTGTTATTTCAAGAACTTCTCTGACTTTGGTGGGCGAAATCCCCCACCGTTTGTTTGATTTTATCATTAGAATACGTTTTTTTTATACTTGATTTGATATTATATTTTAACTTTTATTGTCTTGTCAATTGATTTTAGATATTTTATCACTAGTTTTATTATTTTAACAAATGTTTGACGCAGTATAGTAAAACTGGCTCTTGCACCCACACATTCACTCACTCAGTCATAACTAGATTATATATTACTTCTTTATAAGAGGACGTGAAATGATGCTGTGTAACAGTACTTTTTATTTGAAGCTTATTCTAAACCATTGGTTAATGCTGAAACCATTGGATCATATTCGAAGCCTAACTATTGATGCTAACGTAATGGTATTTTAAATACAGTTCGATATTTGTATTGTGCTTTCGTAAACTCGACAGTTTTGTTCCTTGCATCAGCCCTGTAGTCCTATAACACGCCATGTCATCATAGAAATATGCTGCGAGCATGTAATGATGTCTTCCTTTGTTCTGAGTGAGATTATCCAACGTCCTATTGCGTGGGCTGCGAGCTGTTCAATCAATCTCATTGGCCGATGCTTCGTCACACATCTAAAGAGGGCGCATAACTCATGATTGGCTTTAGGATTAGGAAACAAGTGGATAAAAGATGTCTCGCTTTTGACGTCATTGAAATATTCACCCGTGTGATAGCATTTCGAATATTTATTGTTATAGTTCAACTAACGATTATTCTTTTAACAATATCGATTTTATTCTTTATACGAAATAGGCGCGATTCCTGTCTTCTATTACTTGAATATTTTAGAATTTTCTTTTCAACAAAATTAGGATGACACAGCTGTTTGTACAATTCATTTTAAGGTGGTAGCCATTGAAATAGGGTTTATTTAGGAATATGTTAGTAATAAAATATTGAAACTAAATAAAAAATTAGGAATAATTAAGACAGGAATCGAATGTTTGTCTTCTAGTATTTAATACCACTGTTTTGCATTAATACACTCATGTCCATAAATTAAGGATAATTCAGAATCACACAGAATTGAACTCTAAAATAAAAATTTCACCTGTAGAATTATCACACACATCTTGAAGCAGAATATGCAAATTACAGGAAACCACCAGATGGCGCGAATAGTACGTACAATGACGAGAGTGTAAGAGAGGGTATATAAGGAATGGTGGCAAAGAAGTAAAATTGTTCACAAGCGCTTTAAAAGCTTTCAGTGCAATAACGCATAGTTATGGCCAAAGGAAGCATTTGGATGATTTTTTACGTGGTAGAATTATCGGACGACTAGAATGTGGACGTACCCAACTGGAAGTGTCCGAGGAACTTGGAATCGCCAGAGTGTCATTTGGCAACGATTCCAAGATGATGGTAATGTGAGTAGATGTTACAGCACAGGTCGCCCCCGAGTTACACGCCCAATGAGGACCGGTATTTGGCAGTCACTGCAAAGAAACAGACGGAGCTCAGCATCAGACCTATCTAGTCAGCTCTCTTCAGCTACCGGTACGACAGTTTCAAGGCAGACCGTATACAGACGCTTAGGGACATTGGTCTATATGCTCGTAGGCCTGTCAGATGTTTCCCCTTACCGCAACTCACTGTCGCCTGCGATTAACCTGGAGTGGAGAGCATGCATTGTGGACACCGCAACAGTGGTCTTGTGTGATGTTTTTCGACGAGTCCAGGTTTAGTTTGCAGTCTGATTCTCGCCGGACTTTCATATGGAGAGCGCCAGGTACCTCTTTAACCACAAGAGAACACCATGCAGGATGGCTCGTTTGGGGAGGAATTATTCTTGTTCCAGAACTTGACCTGCATGTTCAGAGTGTAACGATGACAGGCACATCTATCGGGATGTCATTCTGAAACAACAACATGTACGTTTGTTTTGGGGCGCATGGGTGCTGAATTTCTGTTTATGGATGAAACGCTCGTCCTCACCGTGCAAACATTGTAGACGAATGCCTTCAATCGGAGGATATCACTCGTATGGATTGGCCAGCATACTCACCGACTTGAATCCAATAGAGCATGTGGGATATGCTTGGCCGACGAATTGCAGCCGTCAACCCCTCCCACCTGTCTACCGGAACTTCGGAGGGCATTGCTTGATGAGTGTGTAATATTCCCAAGATCAGATTGATAATTTGATACTCAGCATGCGTAGGCGTTGTAAGGCCTGTATTGCATCATCGGGAGACATACTCCGTATTAACCATCATACTAACCATGTTATACTGTTTTTGTAAATAGGTTTTTTTTGAAATTTGCTCCAGGAGTAAAAATCGCAATTTTTATTAATTATGTCAAACATAGCATCTTTTTTGCTCTTTACCTTTTGTTTAATAAATAGACTTTACAAATAAGTCAAATTTTTTTGCTTCTGTCTCTTTCTTTGCCTGAACTTCATTATCTTAATTTATGGACATGAGTGTATTTTTGGTATACTCTGTGACATGTAAATTAGTATTTGTTTATAATGAATCATAACTTAATTTCTAATTAAAATGTAAAGAAATAAAGTATATGTTTTAATGTATTTTATCTTATAAAAGAAGTTAAGTAGATTCGTATTCAATTCGTCATAATTATATAATTCCCTCATTTCTCCTTAAAAGTATTTTTTATTACTAGTAGCGTTTTAGCTTTTACAAACATCTCGTATAGTACTTCTCATTTTGTACTATCTAAAAATATATTTTAACACATTATATTTCCTTTTTTA